>JAUMHA010058986.1:1532-14701 GCA_032359765.1 Saxidomus gigantea
CGATATAAGTAGGGAGATAGACTGGACAGAACCCAGGATCAATGTGCCAATTAATTGTTGACCTTGAAAGTTGTCGCCAGGCAGATGGTATTCCTCAATTTACAGGAAATGCTCTGGATTCCTCGGCGGTCAACTCGGAATAATCATGGCTGCCACGAGTGAACAGACTATAGTTGAAATCAAGTCATTGGAAATGGAACCATTTGTTCGAAACCGTATAAAAATAGCCAATTGTCAACCCAACAATCAATTTACATTTCTGCTGTTTAAATGACCTATGAATAAAAAATCGCTAAACGCCATTTAAAGTAAAATTAAACAACACTCTAGTATTTCATTCAAAGAATAACTGTAAACCGGAAACTGCCATGGGTCCTGGGTCGTAGATATGTGGGTGGTTGTGTCCAGTTTTAAGCATGATTTCCTCCCTTTTCTTTTAAGTGCATTATTCAAGAATGTTTTTCAAAAACGCAACAGACAAATGAGAGGGAGGGACATGTGTTGTAACTTTTCTGACACTTGAAAGCACGATATATACCTTAAATGTACATCGATCGACCGGGCGCGTTTCAAGTTTGTTTTAGTCATTATTTGGCTTGTACTTATGCAAACTACTATCTGATTTAATGCAGTAATTTTGTTTGGCAAAACGTAATTATTTTGCGCATAAATCTGTCGAGTATCCTATAATGCCGTACTCGATTCTTACAGGCTATCAACAACCCGAAAATAATCTCAAATCATTTTAAGATAACATTATATACCACGGACATAAAAATTCCTTTAACAAGCACTCACTGGGGATAAAAGTTCATCAATATGTTACATCGATAGTCTTAAATTCACGAAAAGGAACTTGGAAGACTTAATTATTACTCAATCAGGATTTTAAAGCACTCACGGAAATTACATGTTGTCCATTTAGCGGAACCAAGAAGGTACGTTTCCATTTTCGATATTATATGTTTTAACCTCGATGTATGATTTAAAGAACCTCTGTACTGTATATTAGTTATGTTTTTTGTGTATTTAAGACGAAAGAGAATAGCTCTACCGCAATAGTCATAACTATGCACGTGTTCCTGTATATTTTATCATTTCCTGGTTATGACACGCAAAACTCGTGCAGAGCGGGCCGTATATCTGACTGTCTCGGTGACATGCCTGTGCACGTGCGTATTTTCTGCTTGCTTTGCTTTCGCGTTTAGCGTGTGCCCTATAGTACGCAAAAATGTTCCTCGTCAATACGTGTTGAATCCCCTTCGCAGGTATTAGAAAGTATTGAAAGTGGGACTACATATACAATTTTTACAAATAATAATTATTCATCATCATCATCATCACATCATCAACATAAACACCATCAGCATAAAAGCAATTATACAAAATAATAATTAAAAAATGTTAATGATGGAAACAGGAAGATAGTTATGTCATAATAAATTAAATGAATAGTTTAAAATATTTAAAAGAACCCCGCTGCATGTAATGTGCATACGTACTTCACTTCTCTAAAACGAATTCATTTTTCAAAGTTTTAATTACACTGTGTTATCTTGTGTAAATTTCCTTTCATCTGCAATTTATATATACATTCAGCAAATTGAATGAGTTAAAACTTTTGAAGATACAGAAAGAATGCACTTTCAATGCATAATTACATTTTGATCGTTTCCGACGCCAACGTTTGGCTTGGGGTCAATGCTTTTAAGTTAGCTCGCGTTACACGTGGGTTTATGATCATTTACCACTGATGCTGAGGTACCAGAAGATTCGCAGTTTTAATCGAAATTTTATTGTCTTTAGAGTGGATTGTCGGAAAATGTGTTAGATTTTAAGCATCTTGCTTTTGTGGTTTCATTAAAATTGGTAAGTGTTTCAGCGAAAGAAATATGAATAAATTTCCCTGATCCGAGTTTCTGTTCCTTGCGATACAAACAAGTGCCCCTGTAAGTGACAATTTCCACGTGACGTCTGTTACAAGTGGAAGCAAAATGACCCTAACTAATGATTGCGACATCATTTAAACTAACCATGTCACTTGAACAATTGCTACACGTTGTTGATAACCGCAAAAAAAATGAACTCCTCCAAACTTTTTGACAACACACGGGCCCGATACTCGGAGACATTTTACCTTTACCAAGACCATACATGTAACAATACTGTCTTATGCGTCCATTTTGCTTGTAAAAGGTAATAACCAAAATATATGTATGTACAAGGAAAACTTGCAGGTTTCATATAGATCTATGTTATGCAGTTGAGGCAATAGTGTTTTTGTTGCGATTTTTTTCGCAGTGAAATGAACGGTATTTTTGCTAAGTGAGAAACGGTAGTAAAACATTTAGTTAATTACCTGTCAAAAATTGTGAGATTTTTAAATGTTAGAATGAAAAAAATACTTACCAAAAACATAAATCAGGTGAAAGCTAAAGCGTCTGTTTCCCGAGGTCTCTTTTTACCCATGCTATAAATGCACACACGTTCAACAAAATAACCAAAAGTGCCGAATGTGAAACCTAGAGCTGTGGTAGCTTAATAATAATTAAAGATGGTGGGCGGAAGATTTTGACTTCCTTTAACTGTGGCTATTTTATGTTGTTGTTTTTTGTCCACATTTCATGCAATATTTATTTTCTACATTCAATGTTTAAGCCTCTTTAAAGAGGTGGAGTTGAGAATTTGAAAGAACGCCCTTAAATAATGTATATAAATGCATGCACAAAAATAAAGAGATATGAACTATATGTACATGTGAACTTTCAGATGAAACACAAATGCCGGAAGCATGATTTTAAACAATTTTCGATGAACATCATATAAATTATAGATCGTAAAACACAATCTATCATTTTTTAAACATTTTTAGAACAATTTCAAAGGCCGGTAACTCTTAAATTTTATCAAAAAGATCAAGAAATGAAAGCTCGCATTTTACGGGAAAATAGTTGCAAACGCGGGGAAGCTGGGCTGTTTGAAGAATTATTTTTTATATGGAAGCATATCGGAATCAATCTTTTCAGGAGCCATTTCTTATTTACCAATCGATCGACTTTCACCAAACTTAACTATTTCACATCAGCCTTCGTCAAAAGTTTGCGTATGGATTTAACTGTTACTATCCGCATATTTGTACCACAAAGATGATCATAGTATCCCAGTTTAGACAGTTTCATTTTGCAGCTTATGTTGCAAGCCCACGTCTGGAAGCTTGTGGACGGACAGACAATCCAAAAAGCTCACCATGAGCACTTTGCTCTCATTTAAAACCATTTCTAAGTGATAATTGACATCATCAGACAGGCAGAATGGGACCGTTTGTATATTTTCCCTTGTTGTAAGTGTTTTGTAGACGCAGCCACGAAACCTTACGCGAAGTTTGGAGCAGTCATTGCATAACTCAATGCAAACTTAGATTGGTATAATTAGTGACTTGGGATGTACCTACTGAACGTTAAGTTATTCCAGGAAGATCTTCGGGGGGAGTGGATCGAAACGAAGACCTATCAAAGTTCTCTTGGTAGGGGATGCGAACACCTCAAATTCTTCGTAGGAAGATATTGGAAATCTAGTTTAAATTATGTTTGGTGAGGATATTTCAGTGCAGAAGTTAATTGCAGGGGGTTTGCATTTAAATAATTTTAATTGAAATGTAATAGCAGGGGGTATTATCTTGTACATGGGTAAATAAATATATTTATCAAAAGCCTTTGAAAAACCTGTCTTACGAATCTTATTTACATACATGGTTAAACTTTCTTGACATCTGCTATTAATCATGACACCCGAATACGTCTGCGAGAGATAGGCTTTCAATTTCTTCTCGACCCTTTAGTCAAGAATGGTCTACCAGTTGGAGAGGGGTGTCGTCAGCCATTTTAGTCGCGTAGTGTAGTTTTGCTGCGGAGGGGAGGAGGTAGGGGGCGTAAAAAACAAAATTCTGCAAATGCTTGTGGTTCCCATATTTTTTATCGTTGTAAGCTAATCCCACAGGCTGATTTCCATGGATAACACTTAACTCTAAGTAATGAGCATTTTCAACTGCATACTCAAAGCAGACTAAATTTCATAAAAACCTTTAGCATCTAGTACAAAATTGTAGATATTCAAATGTTTAACAAGGAGATTGTGTTTAGCCAAAATTACCGCATTAACAACATACTATTATAATGACAACTGACCTCTTCGTAAGGGCCTTTTGACCAGAGTTCTTTGAACATCATGCAAGGACCATCCCTGCAATGTTACATCGACATTGACCCAGTGATTTCATAGATGTCGTTTGAAGGAAATGGTGGACGGACGGACGACCGTTGTAATAGCTCACCCAGGCACTTGTGTGTAATTCGGTGCAGATTTGATTTTATTTCCAAAATAAAATGCGACCTATATAGTTTTTACAAGGTTCGATTCGACCCTTTGACCTTGTTTTCGACCCTTTGTGACACAATAACGAACTTACCACGTACATTATCAATGCAGGGGGTGAATCCTCACAGTTTTACTTTCAAAGGTGCCCTCTATAGTTTTTTAATTGTTTTCTTTGATTCGACTTTATGACATAGTTTTGTGACAAAACTTTGACCATAACA
This sequence comes from Saxidomus gigantea, assembly GCA_032359765.1. Classification (NCBI taxonomy): domain Eukaryota; kingdom Metazoa; phylum Mollusca; class Bivalvia; order Venerida; family Veneridae; genus Saxidomus; species Saxidomus gigantea. The sequence goes on from JAUMHA010058986.1 coordinate 6,128, forward strand.
TCTTTCTTTACGCCTTGGAAAAACAATTAAGTCTCTAGTGTTCTCAATGTTATACTTTGATTTGACCTTATTTTGGACAGTGTGTCTTTGACTTAGGGACCATTATAAATGACAAAGTTCTCACTAATTTTCATAATTAGATACCGGTAGATCTACAATTATCAATATGTGTCTCAAGAGTTTATCAGGCGACCTAGTTTTAACCCCATGTGACCTAGTTTCACAGTCTGGTCAATTGTCATTGTGACTGAGTACAAAATGTGGCCTTTCAAATGTTTTTTTTTCTCTTTAATATTTGACCTGCATGGTGACCTAGTTTTGATCACATGATACCTAGTTATGAACAGGCTCCATTACAAAACAAGAACTGTCCCTAATAAGTGATTAATGCTCCCAAAGCGGTGTCTCACAGTTTCAAGGTGTGGACCTGGCACGTGCGCATGGAACTTCATTTGTGCTAATTAATTTTGAAATGTATAACAATACGGACATGAACATTGTGCATATATATAGGATTCTAAAATGTCTGAACATCAACTGTGACCTTCAGCTTCAAGGTAAGGACACGATACTTACGCATGACATGTCATCACCATGTGCCCAACAATTGTGCCATGTAATTTCTAAATCCTTCAATGATAGAGTTACAATATATGCAGGCTTCTATGACCTTTAACCTCTTAAGTGACCTTGACCTTTTAGGTAGGTCCGTGGGTCTAACATGCAACACGTCGTTTTGATGCGCTTAACATTTGTGCAAAGTTATTTTGACAGAGCAACAGTCCGGACTGCCTTTTTCAGTCCATCGTAGACGGTCACGGTGACCATTTAGGTGTCAAAAACAATCTCAGCGTGACCACTTCACCGTGTCTGGTCATCGCGACGATAGGGTGCCAATTGAAAAAAAACACCTTGCATGTACTGTATACACGATTCCGTTACCTTTAATTCCGTATCTTTGAGGTAGAGACATGGGTCTAATTAGTTTATACTAAGTTATTTCAGCCCGATTATGAAGAATCCTTGTAGCTTATCGAGTCACTCTCGAGTCCGCTTCCTAGAAAAACCAGTACTAGTGTCATACAAGGAGGTACAGTTGTTATCCCAGTGGGGCTTAAACCCACAATCTCCGGGATGAGCAGCTGACACCTTAACCTCTATACCACCGTGCCCTGATTAATTAAGTAGTTTCCTGAAGGGAGCCTGATAATACGTTTCACTTTACACCAATTACATACATGTTTCCTGTTACACTTCAGACACTACAAACATGTATCCTGTTACACTCCAGACACTACAAACATGTATCCTGTTACACTACAGACACTATATACATATATCCTGTTAGACTTCAGACACTATATACATGTATCCTGTTACATTTCAGACACTATATACGTGTATCCTGTTACACTTCAGAAAACTTTATACATGTATCCTGTTACACTTCAGACACTATATAGAGATACCAAAAACAAACTAAAATTCAATAGTTTATTTGTTCAAAAACAAAACAATCAAAATATCGTTCATACGAGAAAAATCTCAATATCATAATATATTGTCAAATCTATACTATAAATACTGCATTGCAAAATATGTAGAACTTCTGTTTCATTGTAACTCGAGGAAAAGTCCTCTACATCGAATATACTTCTATTTCTCTCCTTTTTCATATAAATCATTTTAATCGTTTTGATTGAATGCTGATATGTTACTTTTTACACATGTACATCTATATAAAAAAATCTTCAAATTTAATGTCGTTTTAAATATTATATCGTAAGATGCAAACATAGAGAAATTTAAAGAATACTACATTGCAGAGTAGCTATGTTTCTGCATATACATGCAAGTCATTTAAATTTCACTATTTCAGCCTCTGACTTTGATCCAATTTACAAATGCTTATAAATCACTAAAGCATACATAGAGTGCGCTTTACATAAGGTAAAACTTCACCGAATTATCAGCTCAAAGTTTAAGGCAAACAGGCAAAATCTTTAAAGTTTTAAGCATTTTCATGGCTTAATATAATGTAAGACAATTACAAGAGTTTCGTGAATAAAAACAGGTTCATTGATAGATTAGGAAATACATGTAGTTATTTTAATTATGCTGCCCACTTATTTACATTTGTATCTATACAAAATCAAGGGCTGTAACTCTGATTTGACTTACGTTAACTGGTACAATCTATTACTCTTACGGACTTACAAAATGAACACTTTGACTAAGTCCAACCATTATTACCCAGTAAGAATAAATGAAGACCAAATATCATCAAAAGAGGGCCAAGATGACCATATATTGTCACCTGGCTACCATCGACCATAATACAAGGTCAACAATTGTGCTGCAGTAAGGTTCAATTTTGGCCTGGACATGCTGAAGGTCATAATTTGGACATTATTGGTAGTCTGATTGCCAACTATCTAAGTTCTGTGTCCTGTGGTTTTATACAAGAAATTTTCAAAGTCTACCTTATATACATGTAAACATTTGTAAAATCAAGTGACCCCCTAAATTCAAGTTTTACCCCGGAGGTCATGAGTTAAACAATCTTGTTAGAGGTCAACTAGAAAATACTACATGCCAAATATCTAAGCTTTTCAGTTTTTGAGAAATTGTGCCTTTGGCAACCAGAGTTTTGCATGTTATGGAATTCTTTTAACAACTTTGTAGAGCTGCATGCATGGAACATCGCTGTCAACTTTCATCAACATTGGCTAAGTTGTTTCAGAAATGTCATTTTAAGGAAATGGTGGACAGATGTACAACTTATGCCAAACAGTGAGCAACCTTTATAGCTCATCTTGGCCATTTGTGCCAGGTGGGCTAACAAAAAAGTATGCACATTTAGAACTGGTCTCTTTGCTCAAAAGAAATATAAAGATCAGTTGTTTGGATGCATATTTTCAAAATATATTCAGTTTTTATGCTAGACAGAACAAATGTAGCTATTACCTAAATTAAATCATTGAATTCTATACTGAACGGCAAGCAAGATGCAAACTACATACTACAAAAATTGTGTCAAACCTGTATTTCAAATATGTTTTAAAATGTTTCCACATGTTCACAATGTGACCATATACATGTAATATACTCATAATGAGAAAAGCCCTAAAAATTTATATCTAAATAATTTTTTGAAATAAATTACACTGTTCCGAGCTTCAAAAAGCTGTCACAATTTAATGTACAAAGTACATGAATTAATAGACTTTTCATGTACTGCAACAAGTAGTTCATCAATTACAGAATAATAACAGTCAATAACTTAACAAAATCAATTTGGAATTTCAACTAGCACTTGTTACACAACAGGTGTACCTGCTTAACCTACAATCTACATTTGTATTTCGCACTTAAAGACTTCAGTAAAATGCTCAAGATATTTTTTTAGTTGTGTAAGATAATCAGCCTATAAATATTTTAGCCCAGAAATTTTTCTTGACCTTACAATTTGTTTTAAAGAAATTGTGAATTGATAAACCGATATATTCTAAGGTAAGTTCTCATGTAAATTCCTGATAGATAGGCAAGTAACTGTTACAGTTTGGTACAAAGAAACACTTATTTCTTTGCATTTTATGCACCCTGACAAACTCAAAAAGTTTTGAATCTGAAGCAATTTTACATTATTCTTTGTTGAGGAATTGAAAAGACTTTTGCCACATTTTAAATTCTGTCATATTTGTTAGTTGACACTGGCAATGGGCAGACTATTTTTATCTTGTGACATGATACTGATTAAAAATGAAATATATATATATATACTGTGTTTGTACTTGTAGAAGACAGTAGGTCTTGCAAGTGGAAACAGTGAAGTGCACATCATCATGAACTTTTTTTTATAAGTCAATACATTTTCTATAAATACATATGTTTTACAATGCAAGCATAGTACATTTAGTGATTTACTACCTTTAAGTACATGTCACATAAATATTGCAAACAGCACCTTCTTTTAGGCGTGAGAGCACAGATTTTTAAAATCACATAAAACTATCATGAAATGTGTTTCTTATATATATGAACTGTCAAAAACTTTGAAATGTAAAATCTACACAAAAAATAACTGGCAAAATATGTCAATAATGGCACCGTGTCATTTCTATAATTTAATTCATTCCAGTACTACAAATTCATTAATGGCATACATATATATCTATTCAGACTATTTTTAAGTATGAGATATTGGAAGCACCAGGGTGACAAAAACTTACAGTAATGTAGATGTTAGTTATTACAGAAAAATGAATAAAATGAGAATATTTATAAATAAAATGTTATACAGTAAAGAAGCTACAAAACTGGCCTGACTGAACTGTCTGTCTTTGAATAGCGATTTAATGAGTTTTGAAAAAATGAAGGATGTTTTGTATGAAATGAACGAAGCAACAGCTGAAGAAAAGCTGATGTTCAGACTCAATGTTGTCATTCTTTTAGCACTTAAAATTAACAGTAGAAACAATAAATATATAATATACCATCCTTATAATACAACCATAAAAAGATATGCACTTCTGTATATGGGAAAATTCAATTGTACAGCAACAAATTCTAAATTGAATTGACATGATCATGTCAGATGATCAAGAATAAAAATATTTAGTATAAATTAATTTATTGTTAAATACATTTTATTTTGAAGCGAGTTAAAACCTTCTTCATAAACCATTGAATACATAAAAAAAAATTTCAATTTAGTTTAAAGAGTTTAACCGGTAGTCTCTTAAAAGAAAAAAAATTCAGTTTTCTCGTATTTTTCAAGATTAATGAATTTCTTACAGTAGAAACTTAGAATATTGTATTGAACTGGTTATCAAGTCAAGTTTTAGAGATTTTTTTTCTAATTCTGGATATTCTTATCAGCTGTACTGTATGTTTACTGTGTAGATAGACAAACTAAATAATCAATCTCTTTTGTGCCAAAGTCCAAGATTTAAGGCTGTTAGACACGGTAGCTGCATGATCTTTTCTAAACCACATGTTGTTATTCTTGTGCATCCATAAAGGTCAACACTTTTCAGATTTTTCAGTTTCATTCCAATTACAATTAAGCTTTTGTCTGTGATTCTATCACATTGTCCGATGTTCAGCATAGTAATTTCTTGTAAAGCATTCACTAGTTTTATTATTCCATCATCACTTACATTACAAGCACTGAGTGAAAGGTTTCTTAGACTGTACAATCCTTGAGACAAAAACTGAAGGCCCTGATCTGCAACATTATCACAAAAACTGACATCTAGCACTTCTAGTCTTGAGCCACCTTGAGACAAGTATCCGAGTCCAGTGTCAGTGACATTGTCACAACTTCGCAGGTTTAAGTCCCTTAAACTTGGCATCTTTGATAGGAATTTTATTCCAGCGTCGGTCACACTTCCACAAAAACTTAAGTTCACACTCTTTAAATTTAGAAGTCCTGTGCTTACATGTTTGAGAGCTTGATCTGTTAGCTTTTGGCAGTCTTGTAGACCTAGGTGTTCAAGCTCTAAAGTGCCAGGAGCTGCATGTGTGCTTAGTCCACAAAGGTGACCAATACCGTGATCAGATATATGTCTACAACTACGCAAATTTAGCACTTTCAACTTTTTGAGTCCCCAAGAAATCAAAAGAAGGCCAGTATTTGTTACACTACTACATCCGCCAAGTTCCAGCACTTCAAGATTTTGTAAATACTGGGCAATTTTTTCCAGACTTCTGTCAGTAATCTGTTTACAGAGACTTAAATTTAAAACTGTTAAAGAAGGCACTTCTTGTGTTAGCGCATGAGACAATGCACCATCGTTTATGTTGTAACAGCCACTAAGATTCAAACTTTCGATGTTCTGAATGCCGCAAACTACATCACGAAGAGTTCTCCGCAAACTCAACACCTGAACTTTGCGTATACCACGTTTAACAAGACTCGGAAACAAAGAAGGGTTAGCACGTTTTAGGTGAAGTTTAGCCTCTACGTTTCGCCAAACCCGTCGATTGTAAGCAGCATCTTTCCATGCGTTGCAGACCTGGGCAGCTCTTCCTTTGTCTCTGACATCTAAATGACTGAATATTATCGTTAGAATCTCTGGAAATAAGCAAGATATGTGGGAATTTCGTTTTCCCAGCGGTGTATCCGCCATGTTTTTGGTCACGTGACAGTTTTCGCAGGTCGTTTTGTAAACCAAATTTTGATTGGTTCATTTTTTACAACATGATAATTATGCAGAATTTTATTCACAATTCATATAGGTATTAGTACACTAAATTTAATATCACGGGTTTTCTGTAGATGAAGGGCTGTAGCATCAAGCTTTGTACCGTTTCCAGATGGTATACATATCCAGCACCATGGAAGGCTTCAATAGGCCCTGGCCAGCCACTACAACCACCTACAACAGCAGACGTTTTAACTAGCTTTAAACGATATGCACATAAGCGAACTTTTGTTTTGGACAGTCTGTCAGTCTTGTCTATTCATTACGCATATGCAAATAGTTTTAACTGTCTTTATAGAGTGAGACAATTACTAGAGATGGTGATTATGATGATGGTGATGACGATTTAAAAGTGTAGTACCAGGAAGATAAAGATATAAGTTTCCTGTTTCTGGGAGAAATTAAGTACGTGTACCTGGATACCCTGTATATATGTCTCACAATAGCTTTGTAGCTAATGTTGTCTGTTAACTATATGCGATGTTGAAAACGGCTTCTCCACCTTCATCTTCTTATCTTTATCCTCTGTTACGGGGGCCAAGCAGACACACACTCGGTTAGGAGAAATACATAAGATAAAACATATTTTGAGTTTGCAAGATATAGCAAAATGGCATTATAGTACTTCTGAATCAGTGCTTCATTACTTTTAGCAGACAAGAGTTGTTTATCTAGCGTCTATCATGGTCTAACCATGTATTTGTAGGAGTTGATATGCTGTCCCCAATAAAGTTTCATGATTGTAAATGGCCAAAGGCAATCATTTATTGCTGATATGCCAATAAACTTGAATATTGAATATTGTTATTCAGCTGCTGGAGTTTTGAACGGAGTCAATATGAATGATTACGTTGTGTATTTAATTTAGTGGTCTTCTGTTTGTTTGTGATTAATTGAACCAGTTTGAGGGATTGAATTCCATGTTCCATGGGTGCTTATTGCTATACGGTCTGCAAACAGACGAACAATCGTCCCAAGTCATTCTGAATGTATACAGTTTAGGAACAGACACACCAATATACATAGCCTTGGTTTGATTCTTGACCATCTTTGGTGACTGTGTTAGTATTTCCGACTTCGATACTAAACTAATTCATTTACCATCGGTTGCGAAACAAGTTCTTACAACCCAGTAAGGTTCGTCTCACAGACCCGCTACACTAGCGGATACGATTGTCTTGCTGCGTTTCCATTATTTTTCTACATACACAAGTCATATAGAGTGCGGGTATTTATTGACTGCATACTTGCGTCCTTTTAAAGAACTTGTTGCATTTAGCCATTTTCCATTGCTTTTGTATATACCCAGTATAGCATAATACCTGGAAAATTTCTGTAAGTTGAGCTATATAGTGAATTCAGTCTGTATTCTCGATTGTATTCTACCGTGATCAGCTACTAAATTTGCCTTTAAGTAACGGTATAAACTGCTAAATTCTTCTCTTCTACTTATCTTGGACAGAAGTAGGAGCAGCAGTAGGATTGCACAGTTGTCAAATATAATTAGATAAACGGAAAATTAACAGCTGAAGTATTCATTAGTATTAGTTATACATGAACTGACCACGTCTGCGATTGCTGCTACCGTCTCTGCCAATTACTACTGCTAACGGGGCTTTGTACTTTGTTCATCAGTGCTGAGCAAGACATATAACGCAAAAGTTTATAATCACGGATGTTCTTTATGTACCTTACACTTCTGCGAGCGGATAGTTTGTTCTCTTTAACAAATAAACAGTAGCAACAACAACAACAACAACAACAATAACAACAAAACGGTATTGTTCTAATGGAAGAAGCCTTTTTTTTGTAGAAAATATTATAAAGTATTTGTTTTGCTATACACACAACATGCAGTAAAAGGTTGAGTATTTGCATTGTTTTACATCATTTATTCTTGTCACCACCGACTGAAATACAATTCCTGATGGTATCAAACTGATCCACATAGCACTTCTAAGAAACGGGTGTGCAAGAAAGTACACAGCAATTTGAGATACAATGTCATAATTACACTGTACTGTTTTTACCGTGATGTATCTAAAGCATGGATTGAACATTGCACCTTGTTTTTTCTTTCTGGATATTGTAAATGTTAATAGATCTACATTGTACAAGAAATGGTGTATGGCAGTATTGTATTATATTGTAATGTGTTCGTCGTGTCGTGTCGTATCGTATCGTGACGTGTCTTGTCGTACCATTTGTGTTGTGTCGTATCCTGTCGTATTGTGTATTGTTTGGTGTGATGTGGTGTAGTGTGGTATGGTGTGGTATGGTATGGTATGGCATGGCATGGTATATTATGGATTGGTTTTTATTGTATCGTATCGTATCGTATCGTATCGTATCGTATCGTATCGTA
>JAUMHA010059097.1:0-19219 GCA_032359765.1 Saxidomus gigantea
TCATCTAAACCAAGCCAAAACACATCATCCAAACCAAGCCAAAACACATCATCCAAACCAAGTCAAAACACATCATCTAAACCAAGCCAAAACACATCATCCAAACCAAGCCAAAACACATCACCCAAACCACAAAACACATCATCCAAACCAAGTAAAAAACACATCATCCAAACCAAGTCAAAACACATCATCCAAACCAAGCCAAAACACATCATCCAAACCAAGTCAAAACACATTTGATATTAAAGGAAAATAAGAAAAAAAACTATATACTAATTATTATATTTTGTTATGTTTTGCACTACAAAGTATGCCTTTTTCTTCCTCATTACCATGTTGTTTATTATGTAATCCTTTATCATCAAAGGGAAATAAAGAGAACATATCCAGACCAAGTTAAACACGTTTGATATTAAAGGGGAAAAAAGATACATGTACCCCATACACTAAGGGAAATGGAGCGCCACCTTAAACCTGAAAATACATTTAAAGCAATGCAAGAATCCATAACAAAATCTAAGCGATACCCTGATGTTTGATGTACTTATTTTACTGTTGCCTATTCTCTTTAGCTTATAAGATGGATATTGAGAGAAATACTGACTTTTTTATCATTGTTTTAAAAAGTAGATTTTTGTGTTTTTAATTTTCATTATGACATGTAGATGTATATAAAAATGAAATGTTTAACTCAATCAAAACAAATGTCTTGGGCACAACCTTATCAATTTAGATTAGGGAAAACAATATTCAAAATTGCCTAAGAAACTTTAATGTTTATATTGGTTTCAACCATATCTAGCCAAATAACTATATGAACTTTGTTGTTGTCTTTCTCTTTTTTTTTTTGCCTTCTCTTAACCCAGTATGTAACAGCTTAATTCAAGATGCGACCAGGCTTTGTTTCAGCCAGGGAGAGGCACTATAATGTGTATAGGATTAAATTAAATTGAATTTATTATAAATTCTTTCTGGGGCCCTTAGCCGCTAACCCAGAGAAAAAGCAGAGCTTTTGAACCGAATTAAAAAAAAACAGGAGCAGCTGAAAAAAAGATTACATGCCAGTAAGAAAAAGTACCGGGTAAAGTTAAGTATTGTTAAAAGCTGGTTGGCTCGGTGGGGTTGTGGTCTAGCCAAGTCTAGCCTGTCAATTCGTAGACTTATGGTTCGTTTCCCAAGTTCGGACGGCTAATTTCTTTCATTTTTGCTATATCTCCAGTTTCAACACATAAATGAAAATATGAATTAAGACCTGCCTAATATACTACACGTTTTGGTTAAAATATTAAGAGTCACTTACTCAGTTACTGTCATACTGTGTGTATATAGTCGTTCCTTTGTCTAAACCGGTATCGGTCCATCTGGTTCCATTACGATCATATTTAACATGTTCCAAAGCTTGCCAGGTGGTTTAGTGCCAATAATCATACGTAAATAAATGAATACACTAACTTAATTATTTACCTTACGACTCCGCGTGTTCAACTTTTTCTCCCAAACACGTCAAGTGATGTACGCCCTCAAAAAGGCGAGCTTTTCGTGAAAACTTTGCCCCTAGCCTTTCGGTTCAATACATGGTGATATTTACTCAAACACCCCGTGCGTAAAGCATACGGTATTATGAGGCAACAATAGGGTTTAAACATGAAAACAATTGAAGCAAAGTCAGCAAAGAGTTTGATATATTTTATTTTTTGGTGTAATTTTTACTTTCAAATTTATCTTATAAAATTTAAAAATAATAATTAAAAGTCCAAATGAATAAACTTCTTTCAATTTAATATTATTCCCTATCAGACGCCTCAAATATTTATCAACTTCTCTTTACGAAATTCTACGTAAAAGGCCGAATGATGTTCGTCAACCCAGTAACGGACAGAGCCAACCACCGTGACGTATGTCCGGACTGGAAAACATGGACGTCGCACGGCGGATGAACGGACACACAACGGATGAACGGACACCCGAATAGCGTAAATTTAATATTCCCACCTTCGGAGACAAACACTTTACAGTGACGTACATGTACATTGTATTTCATAACCTTGCTGGGACATGCTGACACAATGCGCATCTTCTTTAAGTAGTTAAGCAAACTGTGTGCAAACTTTGAGGCAACGTGGAATGAAAACTGAGATAACCGTTTTTCGTAACGATGGACCATTTAGTACTGTAGTAAGACACTCCGGTAAGAATGGCATCATTTTGATTTTGATTTGATTTGAAGCAAATTTTATAAAGGTCCGTCCATGAGAGCACTTATATTAGCTTGTTTTCTTGGATGAGACTTCGGCATGTCTCCTGCCATGCCTATACTTAACAAAATGAGTTTTTTCTGAGTATAAAAAAGGAAAGATTTACATGACTGGAATTTCCAGTCAGTTTCAGCCAATCGCGGTGACCAATGAGATCTGTTAGTGCGATTGATCTAGACTCTTCATGGTCACGCGCCATTGCCGCGCAGACAAATATACAAGCATATATTTGTGATGCTGTGGTTATAAACTTATAAATGTTTTATTTTACGATACAGAGATCATGAGGGTATCAATATTCGATAGTTATAGAATCAGTTCATTCCACTTTTTGTTAATCTGTTCTAGGAGTAAAGAAAACTACACATAATGATACTGTTCTTGTTGAGTGTGGTCGTCTGACGCTTTGTCTGGATTATCATACAAGATTTATTAAATAAATAACTAATCAAAGGAACATTACTCTGGAAATAATCGAACTTGAGCACGCGGACAATATGACCATCTCCTTTTGGTACCGAACATTAACATGAAGTTTCGTTGAATTTTGACCTGGGGGTAATGACTTGAACAATAAGTGTCGACGTCTATACGGCAATATCTAAGCACACGGCCATAAAAAAATCAAGCTACCACCTGGCAGATGGGGTCATGATTTGAATAATTTTGGTAGAGGTCCGCTAGACAATGCTACATTTCTGAGCTCAATGGCTTGTGGTTTTAGGAAAGAAGTTTTTTGTTATTATTTTTTGCCATAGTTCTGCATTTAATGGAATTATTTGAACTATTTTATAGAGCTTCGTGCAAGGAACATCCCCGTCAAGTTTCATCACCATTCAGTTGTTTCAGAGATGTAGTTCGAAGGACATAATCGCTCACCCTGGCACTTTGTGTCAGGTGAGCTAAACAAGATGGCCCTGCTATTTTCCAAATATCTTACCTCTGGGTAGAATGGTCCTAGACAAGAATTTGAAAAATCTCCCTATATAAAACTATACTGAAGCGAAAAAGAAGCGCAGGGTAACATGATATGTAATAATATCAAAACGGCTATGTGTAGAAATATGAAAATCGGCCAGATGATTATCTCGGTCACTGTGCTCATCGACCTGAAATCACTCGAAACCAGTTTAAATAGTAAGTGCATGATATCACTACTCAAGACAGACACCCTGACAAATCTTCATGAAAGTTATGTACAAAATGTGGCTTCTGTAGTGTTCACAAGGTTTTTCTTCGATTTGACTGGTGAACTAGTGATCCAGTTTCAGACTTGACCTACAAATCATCAAGACAATCATTTTGTCATGATTGAAAAATGTCCCTTCTAGTGTTTAAAATATTTTCATTACAAATCCTGGTAACCTAGTTTGAGGCCCCATTTCGAACTTGACCAAGAGTTTGCATTATTTGACTCGGTGACCTAGTTTTTGACCCCATGTGACCCAGTTTCAAAGTCGACCTATACTTCAACACATACATTCTGACTTATTCCCAAAATAATTGGGTACTAGTGTTCACCAGCTTTTCTATGATTTTACTGGGTGACCCAGTTTTAAATTCGACCTCTAAATTATCAAGCCTTACATTTTGACCATTTCAGACTGACTGAGTGTCAAATAAGGCCCTTAGAGGGTCCATCAGTTTTTTCTATTATTTGACCTGTTGACCTAGTTTTTGATCCAAAGTGACCCAGTTTCGAACTTGTCCAAGACATAATTGAGACAATAACCTGACCAATTTTCATGACAATTTGACTTCAAATGTGTCCTCTAGAGTGCAAGTGAGGTAAGCGTTGACAGACGACAGACATCAGGTAAGCACAATAGCTCACCTTTGGGCGCGTGGGCATGAAAAAGACAATGCAGTTAATATGACATTGTGTTGTATGCATTTTTGGTAAATAACAAGAGAGCCAAGATGGCTGTATATCGCTCACCTATGACAATATGTGACCAAACTTCAACCCTAAACTATATATCATACACAAACATTCTGTTTGACCTTGACAAGGCAAATCTTTTGACCAATTTACATGATGATTGGGTTGTAAATGTCAGAGGTGTTTTGTTGCCATGGCAATCAAGAGTTCTACATGTTACATATTGTTAAAGCTTCATGCAAGGAACATCCCTGCCAAGTTTGATCAACACTGATTAGGATTAGTGAAGAAATTAAGGTGCTAAAGTGTAAAGATTGCAAATTTTGTTGAATCAAGGGCCGTAACACTGGAAGAACTAATCCGATGAAGCCCCTAATATTACACATCCGAGACCTTATGGTCATACACATTCTCTGTAAATATGTTTAGAATAAGATAAGGAATGAAGGTGCTAGAGGGTATCCATAGTTAAATCTTGCATTTTTTGTTAAATCAGGGGCCATAATTCAGGAAATACTGATCCAAATACGTCCATAATCACACTCATCCGAGGTCTTGTGGCAATATAAATTGTGTCCTATCATATAAGTTTTATTACGATTGTTTAAAAAAAGTAGATGCTAGATTGTAAACAAACTAACTGTGGAGGGACGGACGTACGGACACCAGACATTCAATGATCCTAAAAGTTCAAGCGGAGTATAAAATGATTGTGTCTGTGATATGAACTTATTAAAACGATTCTGTTGATTTCGTTTACTAGAGATGCCAGTTACTCTATATGGAGTGTGAACAAGTCTTGTCAGCGAGCTTGGGGGATACTCAAAATGTTAAGAACAGACTACAGTTGCTGTGCCGAACACCTTGTTCATTTGAGCTAAAGAATCCACTATACACTTCTTAATCTCTTCGAAAACTTGCCCTATGACCAATGAATAACAAATGTAGAAATATCGTCGAAGACCTCATTTTCTAATGAAAACTGCACTGACTCCGCCTTTCTGAAGTTGTTTTACAATCTTCATGCACATGTCTCCATAACGCGAGACTTTCAGTTGAGATGAAACACGTTCACGTTAAATTCCTTGACAGGTATTGTGTAGTAATTACAAAAACAACAAATAAGAACTGGTAATTTTTATTGGTGGTAATTCAATCACTATAACTATATCATCCTGTATAGATGCAACAGTTAACTGTATAATGAATTAAAACTTTACAGATGAGGAAAACTTCAAGCTTGGTGCATAGACTATGTGTCTATTGATAAAAAAGGACCGTCATTGAAAGATAAAATGTATGCATACAACACTACAACCTTAACATTTTTTATTCTTTAAATTACCTCAAAAAATGCCTCGAAGTCAGCGATGAAATCATGTATAAAATGCTTCCAATTATTTTATTCTACTCTCATATTTCTCATTAATAAGAGGTATCTTATGACTCATTTTATTATAAAGCTACCTTATCCCCAAATTAACCGACTTCCACAAAAAAAATAAAATAAAAAAAAAACCTTTGCATTTTTCCAATAAAGTCAATCTGTATGCCAGATCTTATTCAGCATATCTGTAATAAGAAATATTTCTAAAGGTGGTAAAGACCACTACCTCATCACTGCACAATGATATGCTTTATAATTAACGACTCTGCACTTTTTCTTATACCCGGCAGTTATTTAATTAGTGTGTAATCACCAAGAAATTAATTCTATTTTTAGGCTATTTACGTAAAAATAAGCAACAACTTTTTTTCACAACAAAGTAGACATTGAGTTATTATTTATTTACTTCTATACTGCAATATAACATTAACTGCTTCATACCTACAAATGATGCAACAGGACCCAGATTGCATTGTTATTGTATTATAATATATTTCAACAAAACATACTGCAGAGTTAATACAAACTGAAGGTGCAACAGGGCACAAATTGCAGTGTTGTGATACCATCATACAATTTAAAATGACATACATGTGTTTATAAAAGCTAAAGTTGCCACAGGACATTATATTGCAGTGTTGTCAAACTATCGCATAATTCAACAGGACATACTGAAGTGTTGTAAAACAACTGAAGTTGCAACAGGACACATATTGCAGTGATATTATACTATCATTATTTCAACAGGACATACTGCAGCGTTAATACCACATGAAGCTGCAACACGACCCAAATCCATATGCTGCGACAGGATATCCTGCAGTATCCAACAGGACAGAGACTGCTTTATTTTAGCATAAGGATTACAACAGTAGTGTAATTACACTAACTTCAAAGTAACAAGATGTAGTAACAGGATGTCAAGACATGATATAATGTAACATGATTACTACATGTATGAACATTAACATTCCTTTGCAAAAATGGAATTTATTGCAACTGCAGACACTGTAAACCAAATCCTTTCTTGCCAATTATTTTATGCTTTCTGCCTACACCATTGCTGAAGGCCATATTTCTCTTTTTTTTTAACGCTACTTTTACTCTTTTTTTATATTATTCTCCTGGCACTTAAATCGGCAAGTAAACTTGATCCAGCAAGCGAAGCAGAAACTATTTGTATACGCGTGTACAAAAGAAGTTGGTTTACTGAATTGAATTTTTTTGTTTTAAAAAAGGCAACAACACCAAACGATGACGATGAGATATAACTCAAGATGCTTTCATGATGCATTGTGATTTCAACCTTTATCACATCAAAGAAATACTACATTTACCTTTTTGTTTTAAATCTTTCAGACAATAAAATTATAAATGGCTTTTTGATACATTTACCTTTTTTGTTTAAATCTTTCAAACATTAATATTACAAACTACTTTTCTGAATCAATTTGTTTTTCTGTGTTCACCTCTTTGAACCCACCAGTAACGTATTTCATTTAATCTTACTTTTCTTACATCCCAAAATGAATTCAAAACCAAGACAGATAAATTATCCACATATATTTCAATGTAACAACCCCCTATAAGCAGTTTGTGATCACGTAAACACCAAGGTATTTCCAAGGCTGTCCTAATATGGTGAAAGCAGGTGTTAAACCCCTGAGATACATGTACTGGGATACCGTAAGGCCAAACAAAAAATGTGTTTCCGGTCCCTTTGCCTTTATGGTCGGCTAAATTATGTATTTAGTCGGCTAGTTGGCAGAACTTTTGAATTTGTTTTGCCTTTTTTTGCTCTGAAACACTTGAAAATTGTCCTGTAACAGTAGGCAATAAAAAGCTAAGGACAGTCATGAGACTGGAAACACATGTATATATTTTCTTTTTTGCCTAAACTTTGCAAGGTACTATAATTTAGCTAATTCTTCAATTTTTTAACACCTGAATGTGATCTAGATTTGACAGTTTCTTTCTTCGTAAATGAAAAGCTTAAGAAAAGAAGTGATTATTTTGACTGTGAAATAAGAAGTAATAACAATATACGTAAAAAATGCTGCTGTAACTAAATAAATACAGATTCAAAATACTTGACAGTTTAAAGATGACTTTTTTTCACATGATTTTTCACAAACTGTCTACAATATCCTCTTACCAGATTGTAGATATACGGTAGTTTGTTATCACAAAACTATCAACAAAAATCTACAACTGACACAAGGTAGTAACTTTATCAAGAAATAGGATAAATGCCTTGCAGAGAAAGTAAGCCTACCATATTAAACATATAGTTATAAATATAAGCTGACTTTGGGTTACTACAATGAGTAACCATGGTAACTACGGTAAAAGCCTGAATGCAGATTTACGAAAAAGTATGCTCAGATTAATTTTGGTAGCTGTTCATCAAAGGAGTGAAAATGCTACAAATGTATTCTGAATATGGACAATAGTACAACCATAGTTAATTGATAGCGGAGCATCGTTAATATTTGGAATACCTCCTTAGAATTTTCACCACCTTTTGTAAAAATCGAACCAAAAGAACAACCATGAGGGACCAAACTCACATTTCAGTTGTGAATTGGTCAGCTCAAGCTAGCTATTTATCTAAAACATCCTTGATGCATGCACACACTTAACCTGCAGTGGTGTGCATTTTAATGACCCACCCACATAGGGAATGATCAGCCCTGCTTACTACACCCCTTCTTTTGCTTTCCGTTAGCATGTACTTCTACCAACCAGCTTAACAATCATATTCTGAAGGACTGACCAATCAGAGAAGCCGAAACAAGCTGCAGCAATCCAACTCAACCATTCCTTGCTTTGATTGGTTACAATCTCCTGCAGCTCTGCACTGAATGAAAATCTTGATGATGATTGGTTGAGGTCAGTATTTCAAAGCAGGACAAAAATGTGTTTAAACATCCTATGACATATAAATAAATAAATTGATATTGTCTTCGTCTCTTCTCATATATTTGTGTTCTATCAACCATTCTATTTGTTCTTTGATCAGTTTTTTGGATGGTAAAAACATATTTTTGAGGATTTCAACAAGTTCAGTCTGTAGGGCTGCATTGGTAATCTTTTTACGCATTTTCATTATTTTCACAATGGCCTCCTGAAATAAATTCAAAATGCATTGTTATGACTGAATAAAAAGAGCAAACACAAACATTAAAAAAACAACAAAATTTCACTTCCAAATAGTTAACAATGCGGTTTATGCAAGTTTCAACAGCATAACAGCTATGTAAAGACGAACAATTTACTGAACATTATTTCTGGAAAAGACAAGTTTAAGTCTCCCATTCCCCATAAAAGCTTTTCTCACAAAGGCATGTGTGTGTGAAGGTAAACAGACAGTTGTCCACTTACTTTTTTTCATTTAAGTCATATGTAACACCAGAAAATTGAACCCTGGTGGACCTTGAACAGTGTGAGAACCAGGGACCTACCATTTTAAGCTTTAGAATCACCTTACACTATCACCATGCCATACACATTACAGAAATGGGGTAACAGTTGCAGTAATAGCTGCACATATATCAATTAACAAGAGCTGGGACAGCAGCCATATACGTCCAAAGAAACTGGTGACATACAGACAAACTCAAAATGGTAATAAACATTTTCATAAAGTTTGATTGAAATTGTGTCACTAGTGTGTTAGATATGGCTCCAGATATAAATGGGACAATTTTCAAAGCGCCCTAACTCTGGAGCATTTCAACTGAAACTCAAGGGGCATCAACTCTACATAGTTATAAAAAAATCCACAAAGTTCAATTGAAAATGCATGACCAATGTGATAGATATGGTTCCGGACAGAAATTATCAACGGTCACACAGACCAGCACCAGAACATAACATGTTCCTTCCGGCGTATATAAAAACATCCAGTAAACGCTGTCATACTGTACCTGTACACGTAAAATACGAAGCTGCATGATTCCTTCATTATCTTCCTCCTTACTCTTCTCCGTTGACAACTGTAATCGACCAATCAGATTGATCTTACCTCTCTTCTGAACTTTACCGTTTTTGCTGCAATAAATTTGTTTATAAAGATGATAATTTGCAGTGACTAAACATACTTCTTAGTTCACAGTTTTGTTATAAATAGTATAAATATATAAATATGTTTATAAAGATGATAATTTGCAGTGACTAAACATATTTCTTAGTTCACAGTTTTGTTATCAATAGTATATAAATGCACTTTTGTACTCTTGAATAGGAATGTAAAATGAAATAATGTCACCAAAAATGGTGTTTAAATATCTAAAGCAGTGTGGAAACATAATAGGCCTTAATAAATCCAATGATACTTAATATGGCAGAGGTGATTATCAATTTTTACCTTGGCAATGTGCCAGTAAATGTTTTTACCAAAATAGAAAACCAGATCTGAACGACTCAAGTTTGAGAGGGGACAACAATTTTACATGAACTTATCACATCACAGAGTAAAAATCTCCGATGCTTTTACATTGATTGCTCTGGTCAGCAATATGCAAGAATTAAGTCGACAATGGATGTACTATAAATAGCTTTTAATCGAAACTACTGTAGTTCCTTTACTTACATTAAGGCAAATTCCTGATTAGCCCAGAACTGGGTACCATCTGTTATATCTTTGTATGACTTTACTTCACTTGAACAACATAACACTTGACGCTTGATCTTTGGAAATGCTACCAGAGACTGAAACGAAACAATACACGTAATAATCAACTGTAGAACAGTTCAAGTTATCACTAGACAAGAGAGATGACTTTACATTGGAAACTACACCATGCTTTGGTTCTTCCGAACAACTATATAGTCCTTCTGCATTCTGTCTTGAACATTTAGACCCTCTTTCTCAAGACACTTGCTGCTTACATGTACAATGGTATATACATGGTTTAGAAACGCAAAAGTGGCAAAATATTTATGTTAACAGTGTTATATCGTGTTTCAAATTTATTCAAATTTCATACACAACAAAAACAATATAAAATTGAATTCTTGTAAAAGTTTCAATAATTCATCGCAAAAATGACTTAAATAGAAATAAAAACAATAGCTTCATTCAAATGAAAATGTTCAACAGGGGAAATCTTTGCGTTTCTAATATCGGTGAAGTGTATATGTACTTTATAATGTCTATGACTGTCACATATACCATTCCAACTTTGATATTCAATTACCTTTTTTTTGAGAATTGTATGTGTTCTTCAAGTTGCTTGTTGTTGTAGGAGTTAAACGGTTTCAATCGTACTCTGGTCATTTTTACAGACGGGCAGTTTAGTTAACCATCGTTCCTGGGAAGACCCAGTACTAAATTAATCCCTATCTTTCTTAAGAAACTGCTAACTTCCTCAAATACAGAGACATGGTCTATCGCACGGTTTCGAACCCATGACCCTCAATCTAGGAGAAGTTACAGTGATTTCAAGTTTACCACTCAACCACAAAGACGAGTTAGGTCAGGTTGTCCAGGATGGGAAGCAAACACCATAGATCCACATCCGATGGCATGTAAGCTGAAGCCTGATTAGAATACCGCCAGTTTAGCGGCAAAGCAATCATCTTAATTTTCTCTAGACAGACTGTAACTTTACGGTAACAAAATAGATATACATACCCACAAGGTTCTCCTCAACTCGGTATCGGGTAACTCTGTTGCTAGTTTCAAACTTTCGTAAGAAATTTTATCTTTTGGCCGCTGATTCCATGAAAACAATACTGTCATTTGAAAAGTAGTCACTTCCAGATCAAACCGTCCTATGTCATTGCAAAATGTTATCTGAAAAGTAAATGAAAAAATGTTTACAGACAAACCAGGACAAAGTGCAAATGGTTTTTCTTGTAGTAATATCTTGTCGCTTACGAAACTCGAAACATTTCAAGACCTGTACTTAAACTTTGAGACAAATTTACAATGATTATAAATGTTTACTTTTAACTGTATGGTGCTGTCCCAATACTGCGATAGGACCATATCAGATGTAAGCAAGATATCTCTTGAACACATTTTGTAAAAAAAATTATCTTTTTTAAAAACACGAAAACATTCTTATCTTTTTGAAACATTTTGTGAAAATATTTTATCTTCTTGAAAACATCAAATATAGCCTATTCAAACGACCTCAAATAACATGAATATGACCTAAAGAGCTACACTCACAATTCCATTTGACATAAGATGGTGCCACTGTAACTTTCTCCCACTGTGCTTCTGTCGGTAGAAATCTTCCACCTGTGGGATATAGTCTTCTAGCTCCATTGGTAGCGACACTGCCAGACGATCACTCGACCTCGCCCATGCCCCGGCATTCAGTATCTTTATATTTATTGAATCTGAAAATTTGACAAAAGTTTCTAGAGAATGGCCTACCCAAATACTGATCTATAAAACAAGAATTCAGTTTCAACTTTCTGATTAGTGTTGACGGTAAAAACCTTCAGCAAACATTTAATTATGAACTACAGGTCAAGATTTCCGTACGTTCTCTATAAGAAACAAAGTTACAGTTGCTGAAGGGGCAACCAGATATGCTAAATTCATCAAACAGACCAACTGCAAGAGGCATACAACACACACTGTATCTTCCACCAAACAAAATGATAAGCACTTCAAATACAAGTCACTTTACAAGAACGTATAAGACAAAGTACTTGAACTTACCTGCGATATATTCATTATTATTTCTATGGGCATCCTTGAATTCCTGATTGAGATCCTCGCTCACTTTAATGTCTTGGAACATCCTAGCTAGCTTGTTCACATAGTCAGCTGGCATACCGACTTCCTATAATGTAGAGTACATACAAACTTGTTACTGATCCATGTCTCAATCAAACAACACCACCTCATTTACATAGATGCATTGCAATCTTTTTATGGACAAGAGATTACAGTGATTTCAAAACAAGGACTGTAACCACTCAACTATGGAATACAAATCAGCACATCTCATCACATATAATTCAAACTCCTTGCCCTGCTTATTTCTTAAAATGGAATCATTCGTCTTTCAGTTTTACCCATAGTATTATTTCTTTTAAAAGGGTGTCCATTGAACATTTACTGTAAATAGAGAACAGTGCAATCTGATCATGATCTGCACTGATCGCAGAAGGAAGAATCACCAGCTGCCAGCAAGGTAAAGGTTTCAACACTAGAAAGTTGACTCACCCTCAACCACTCGACCATATTTTCTTCCTTCTCATTGTCAGCTGATGTATCGAGGATAAGCCGTCGTGTCAGGTGAGCTTTGTGGTAACGCATGAAAACGTCTTTGTTTTGTACATATTTCAGCACCAATAACTGTACAAGTAAAGAATTCATGAAATACGGTTATACTATAACAAGTTATAGTATGTATAATAGTATATATATATATATATATAAAATGTTTTAAGATATATGTAAAGATAAATGTATCTTGAAAACATTTTTAAGCACCGAGTCATAGAATGATTGCTATCAGAAAGGCTATAGAATCAAATAACCAAATTTAACTTAACCCTTGTCAGAAAAATATGAACCTCTCCTTTTCATTTAAACTTACTTTTTCCAAGGGAAGTAATTTTTAAGCCATTTTTTTATTACATTTATCATTTCCTTACATTGTTCCGAGCACGGGGTCGAACCATACCCCACCCACCTTCTATTACCTATATAAAATAAGGTTCCGAGCTGAACTAAAAATTAGCCAGTTCCGAAAGGGGTATTGGCTGGCTGTGATAATCAAAGTGTAATAAAATACCAAATTAATCTGAAAACAACTGATAGATGGTCCAAGTACTTACAACATCTCTGAGTTTTTTCTCCACCTCCTCTGATGTAAGCTTTTTACTAAGTGGAGTTTTTCTCAGTAACATATCACAGTAGTTGGCTAGAAGTTCTGGACACTTGGATTCCGGTTGGGTCTTTGTGCCCATACTGAAATAGGGACATGAACATTGTACAAGCGCTGGGATAATTAACTTGTTACAATGTGTCAACATGATTTTTACAATTTCTTAAAACTATATTCACAAATTACTTAATTTTCTAATAAAACTATAAACACCGATTTCCATTAACCTCTCTGCCCAAAATACAAACACAACATTGTACATAAACATGCTCTCTCACAACACAGTACATGTATATAAACATGTATTTTTACTGTACATTATCATATACATCTAAATTCAAACGAACCACTAGAATGATTATAATATGTATATGTTTCGCTTACAATTTACAACTCCTATTAGTTTGTTCCCGTTTTCTTAAAACTCGTAAAGAATTGGATAATCCTAGTAACAGCTCTTGATAGTGCAAGAATCTGATCACTGATAAGTTTGATTTTACTTACCCCTTATTTTTGATAGGTATTTCCAATTTGAATACACTAGTATCATTCACAACATTTTTATAGGCTTTATCCCTAGCTGTGAGAAATCGAGGATCATCGCAGAAAGCCTCTCGTACAAGAGCACTAAATCTGTTAAACAGTTCTAGTAGCTGCTCTACGTATTTCTCTGAATCCTGAAACATCAGAAGCAATGATTTACATACATGTACATGTATGTAACATGATACAGAACTGTACATGACCAGAACATGATGATTCATGAGTTACTCATGACACCAACAAAATTATTTGTTTTTGCCCTGTAAAAATCTTTCCACAGTCAAGACAAGTAATCTGACAAGAAAGGTTAAAACAGTGAGTATTTCAGATCTCCTTAAAGAGGCACTCCCTAAAACTGGTGTCATATCAAATATCGCAAGCATAGTAAATAGAGTTTATACAAGCAATATTACTTATCCTAAAAGTTTAAAAGTACACATTCCAGTCATTATCGGTAAAATCATCGTATTATAATCTTTGCTAGATGTTGGGAGTGCCTCTTTAAAACATGGTTGTGACAGAATGATTGTTTGTCAGACAGTTTCTATCTGTACAGCCAGAACTGTCATACATCCTGGTAAAATTATGGGTAAACTAATGTAAATTTTCAAAATCCTTTCACCGCAACCCCTTCCCCTACCGAACCATTACCGCTACACTTTTTATTGATTATCAATCCTTTATTTCTTGAAAGACAGAACACTACTTGATATTCGGAATGGTGATAAGGATTTTTAAAACCACTTTAAACAAACTAGATGAAGTGATAACCAATCTATATGGATCACTTTTATAATTAACAGACTAACCTACTAAATACATCAGAGTAACACACTTACTTATAGCATGAAACTTTGTACATTAATTACAGCTACAAACAGGACAGTAAATACAGTTGGAGAATTGACCACAGAACTGTTCAAACTTAAATGAAATAAATCCCTCGAGTCAACCCTCGAGTTACAAACTTACTGAAGTGATTATATCAGCAGCAGCTATCATATCTGCTAGGCCCTGGTTTACAACATGGGCTTCTAGGTCATGTAACATTGGGGTTATACCATCTGGTACCCGGTCCATCAAATTGAACATCAACCTTAGTCCTGAAAACAGACAAATATTGATGTAAAATTTTACCTTCATTGATATCAAACATTTGATTATGTTAATATATTATTATCAAGCAAGAAAGTATCGAACAGGCTTCTTTCCCCTTAATAGCCTGCCTCATATTTTACATTTTGTACATTTCAAACAATTTCGATGTAGATCAGACAAGCACCTTTTTGCTAATCCATGCCTAGCGCAGGACTATGCATTAAGTATTAATATGGTCAAACTAGAATAATTATATTCAATTAACACGATATAACCCTTCCAGTTAAATTTCTAAAACAGACACATTTTTCAATTCACTATAATCAATGTCGCCAAGAGTGACCTCCCCTGGATCACAGAAATCTCGTGTTCTTCTGGATGGGTCGATTCCTTATATAACTGAACCAACAGGAAATTAAATGCATGTCTTTTAAGGGAAGTTGTTGCTTTAAGGAGGGTGATGTTCTGGGAGGTTGGACTGAATGATTGTAACAGTAAGTGTAAGTTTTACTGGAGACTTACTTTCAGTTTCATTATTTCTGATCATTTGAGCACATTCTTGGAGTATTGTCTCTTTGAATGCTGTAACCAAAACATTGACGCAGCATTCTGTCAACTGAAGATAAAATCACAAATATCATGTGTCAGGTGACTGTTGAATAAACAGTTAAATAAACACAGCAAGTGGCAGTATGTCATAGCATATGAGTTTCATATTTCAATCTTTTTCTATTCCTTTTTAAAAAATATTTGTAGTGCTTGAAAACTGAATATCTACATTTAAAATAAAGTTACGATAGAAGTTTCTCACACCTTCACTTTGAAATTTTAAAGTATTCATTCAGAATTCATTACATCATCTCTATGTTTAAGAGATTTATAAAAGTAAACATTTATCACAGCAACAGTTATAATTCTGATTTTTGTAAAGTCAAACTATCATGATACGTACCGCACTAACAGAGGTACATCCCCAGCCCGTTTCTAGGTATCTCCGCGCTCTCCCCTCCTCCTCTTTCAATTTGGCATCTGCATAGCGCATGTAATTCTGTACACCATTGGCTTGCAGGTACTGAGGAGCTTTCAGTTTATAGAACGCTTTCGTTGCCTCCAAGTACGCCTTCTCAAAGTTCTCCTTGTAGATTTTTAGTTTATCCTCAACGTCTGAGCTGAGATTCACTGCAAACATTAAAACAAGAAAATATCAGTGAATTGATCTTTAAATATTGCGTACTGCAAATTGGGTAATTTTCACTATTCTTAATTTCAACTATTTTTGCAAATTTCCCACTTCACTAACTTAAAAATCCAGTGAAAGATTCATAACACATAGATTTACTATTAGAGAATTATCATTTCGCAAATATAAAATTCACAAATAAGTCTGTCTGCTCACAAATCGCAAAAATTTCTTCACTCCAAAATTACCCAATTTACAGCACTTTAAAGCCACAGATACAATGTTTCTCATGCCTATAGATGATCTTTGCCTGAAGAAACGTTACAATCTCAATTCTTCCGCAGACTTTCAATAATTCGCAACTTACTTTTAGCAACCTACAGTAAAATCAACAACGTCCTGCCAACTTATATTTACCTTTCACTTTTAACATATTATCCTTTACCGTGACACTAAAGTAAACTTGCTAACAAGTAGAACGTTACCATAAGATTCAAGTAGAACATTACCGTAAGATTCTCGGACTCCTATAACAAGTTGCGAGTCAAAAGCTTCCCCGTTTCTTTCTGCATGTACAAGCTTCATTGCACTGTCCTGCAGGCGCTGTTTTATGTTCGAGAAAATACTGTGATTCCAGCTGTCCAACATCAACTAAAATGAATACAAAGCTATTGCATGTAGCGATAAATACAGACTGATTTTGATAAACTCTACTGAAAATTAGAACCTTCAGCTTTCCTTTCGAAAAATGTTTCCAGTGGACTAACCTAAATGTCTAAACAATAACCTGTATTCTTTTTTTAAACATGTAGGGTCAATAAATAATTATTTAAGTACTGACTTTTTACAAAAATGCCCAAAACACAGTACATACAATGTACATGTAAATATTGGCATCCATGGACAGAGCATAACCGTGTCCTCTCCCTACACAGTACATACATGTATTGAACTACCAAGCTTCAGAAATATGCAGTATCTTGCATGTTTTATCACTGATCTTCAAAAATACATATAAAAGCAAAATGGTGTCATTCTGGAAAAAAAATCTGCTTCAAAATTACAACTTTTTCTATGCTTATTAAAGTATGTAAAAATTTTCTAGAACTAGACCTGTGACCTAGACCTTAGTGCAAACCCCTTTTTGTTACCAACATGGCAAATGTATGTGCAAAATTATTCTACCGCCCATTATAGGACACATTTACAGTCCAAAACAGACAACAAAGCACAAACTCCAAGTTGCAACTGTGACACCTATCTTGAGAATACCACAGGTAGCTTAAAAAAAATTAAAACAAACTACCACAATTGTCACAGCAAAGATGTTACTTGCATGTCTGCCCCAATGTTTTACGCATAAATCAACTGTGCCATATTTCCAATCTAAAATGCAACCATCAATCTCATTAGAAAAACTCACAGTGTAAGATACAAGTCAGTACTATACCTTTCTGACTATACTTTCCTCCCCTTGTGTCTTTTTCTGCATGGGAGTGTGCGTCTTGCTTGCGAGAGAGGTCTCCAGCTGCATGAACGGTTTTGGCAAGTAGTCGCACTGTGTGAAGAATTTCCCCCATTCGGCAATGTAGGCCTTCAGTAAAGCCGAGTCTTCCTGGTTATGTAATACTCTCTGTAAATAAAATTTTAACATTTTTCATTTTTATCTTGGTTGCCATTTTTTCACAATAGTTGTATCCTATCAAGTGTGTAACAATGAAGTCACTGATCCAAATCTTCCAAAGTCAAAACAGTCTTAAAAAGTCTTATAGTCATTTCAGGAGAGACCCAGGAAGTTTTGTTCAAATAAGATACAATGTATAAGATGTTTTCAACAACAATCCAGCATGACTTACATTCTGTGCATGTTTAATGAACTCCAGAATATCATCTTGCAACGCCTGATAGACTTTCTGCGGACCTTTGTCATCCCATAAACACACTGAATGCACAGCCCTGAAATTAAAATAGCCTTCATACAACAAAGAGCAAAGTCGTCTCAGT
Organism: Saxidomus gigantea; assembly: GCA_032359765.1. Lineage (NCBI taxonomy): Eukaryota > Metazoa > Mollusca > Bivalvia > Venerida > Veneridae > Saxidomus > Saxidomus gigantea. The sequence goes on from JAUMHA010059097.1 coordinate 18,212, forward strand.
TTCTTTATAAAGACATTAGAAATAACACACCATCCATTAAAATACAGTAAAATACTTTGATCATACAAAAAACCATTCAACAAACTGGACAACAAAATCAGATACAATTTACGAGTCACAATATTTCCTTAATGAACAGAAAATTCTAATTCTTTCTTCAAGTAATTGTATTTTATTGTAGCGCTACATGTATCGGTATGTGTCCAAACAATTGGAGACTACAAGGGTCCAGTCTAAATTTAGAAACGTTTGGCATTTCTGACCTAAACCCCACGATGTCTTCGACAGTATGACACCCTAGGTATCCAACTTGACCAAGAAGTAAATTATATCTTATAAACATTGTGAACATTGTGAACATAAAGTTAGCTAGTACACGACATTAAAAGATGCCAACTTTGAGAGGTGACCCCATTGTGCAGTATACATTTTGTACCTGTCCCATCTAGACATGCTGTGATAAAAGCCGTAGGCAGGCACCTATACTGACAATGGTAGGAATCTAGGAGAAGTTGAGAACATATAATACTGAAGCTATTTCTGTAAACTTACCAAAACAGGTCATGCCATTCTGACCTGGTGACCGGTTCCTGGCGCAACAGCTTCAGTACCGATGGTCTCATAGAAGGCCATTTTTCTTCAAACTGAGACTGTCCTTGCTGAAAATAGATCCAATTGATTTTGAAGATTATTCACTAACAGTAACAGTTCAAATAACTCCGGAGATGAAAGGAATGTATACAAGGAATAACACGAAAGTAAATTATCATTTTTGAAAGTTTGTATTATTCACAATTCCTCTTATTTAATTTGCAGGTTTGTTTTTTTAATGAGAGGGGAAGGGGCCCTTAATTTTGGTGGAAAATTGGCTAAGTATTTTGGCAAAAGGGAATAAAAATCCTGAGGTAAAGCTTAGGGGAAAACTGCATGATTTGAATGAAATTTTCTTAGTTGAAGACACCTGTAAACGGTCCCTACTATAGAAAGAAAAAAGACCTGCTTTGTTAC
>JAUMHA010059208.1:0-19217 GCA_032359765.1 Saxidomus gigantea
TGGGTAAATTTAAACACACTTGGTCTAACATAATAATATGATTTAATGTATTGTTTACGAATTTCTCTATATATGGGCAAATAATCACGAAATGGTATTCATCTTCAATGTCACCAGAATTACAAATTTTACAAGTACGCATAGTTCTATCAATTCGCTCATTACCATACCTGCCTACTTCAGTTCTAAGTTGATGTGTTGATGTGTTTACATTACCTAACATTGAATGACACTGTAACGTATTATAATTTTTAAACGCTTCTCTACGTGTCAAAAGCAACATGTATCATTCTATGTACTACATGACATAGAACATAGATCAACAGCTATGATTATATGTTTACTAAGCTCGGCCACTGTAAATGTAAAATATCATGAAGTATTTGAGGTGTTAAGACTTCTCAATGTGTTGGAAATCACTACTGACACTGTTTCGTGTGCAATGTTTTAAACGATCCCCTACGTGATTGTGACAAGTGCTGGAATAAAGATTTGAGGTGCTCATTATTGGACCACGGGCTGATTTAATTTGTTTATGATAACTTATATGGCCTTGTATCATATGACATGTTTTATCGCTCGTCAAAGTACGTTGTTGTTACTATAATTAGAACTAAATGGAAAAATAATTATCTTTATACTAGGGTAGAGGTATTATTTATCCAGTGACAATAATAAAAAATATGAATAAGTTGCACTGCCAAGTGTTAAGGTAATGTCCCTGTTGTAAGACAGGTATGATGATTCTCATTTTTGTTATTGGAGAGCAATATCATATTGATAGATACAGCATAGCCCCAGACTCTTTATTACTAAACTATAGCACATACATATAAGTATCAAACATATTAACTGTACTTAGCTGCACAGTAAATCTACCAAGTGAAAGCAATCCATAAATCAAACAACTTAAAATTCATTCACTCTCTCATTGCAAACATTCTTCACCCTTAAATATAAAGGGAGAACGATACTTCCAGAACATGATTGTGAACATGGCCCAATATGCTGTACTTGAGCTTTACCCAGACATTCTTCTGGAAGATATGTTGGAAGTTAATGACCCAAAGTTCAAAAATACCACAAGTTCTACTTTATTAAGCTACAATAAACAACAGTATGGTGGCTCAGTGCTGTGGAACATTGTGCACTTGCAAGAAAAATTCTGGTTATGCCTGAGCTAGCTCTTGTGGCTTTGGAGAGAGTGATTTCTAATTTTGCTTGTATTCAAGCAAAGCTACAAAACAAATTTAGTGTGAAAAAGGCAGTAATACTAACGTTTTGCTTCCACATGTTCAGGTCCAAAGAAGAATTGGACTGGTAATTAAGGGAATTTCATGGTCACCCACCAGGGGGACCTATGAAAGTGAAAACAGTGAAATCAATTGTGTAACTTGTTATAGTACATGTGTGTATGTAAATGCTATTTATTCATCAGGTATTTTATGGATATTTTGGTAAAAACAAATTGCACTTGTGATTTTTAGGAGTATATCCTAGTAAATAGAAAGAGCAATGCCCATTCATGTGTGAATACTTCACACATATTTGACACATGAAACATATAAAACATCTGTCCAAGCAGGGTTTGGCATGTTATATCCCGGTGTGGTAATTACCGATGGTATTTCCCGGTATTTCCCGTACTAGGATTACATTTAAAGTGGCTATGTCTCTTTGACACAGTATTGACGAACTAACGCGTAATCGCTATTTCCATAATTGTCATTAATGTCAACGTAAATATCAGCTCGGGAGATATGGTACGGCGTGATCTATCATATACAGTCTGGAAATTTTTCTGCCTAGAAAACATAATATCTGCATAACACTAACTCACCCAATGAAGAATTTTGTGATAGTTGAAAAAATTATTAAAATGAAATGTCTTGTTTAAGAAAGGTGTAACATAGAATGCAGATGTTCTTTAATGTTTTTATTTTGACCAAATTAGTAATCAATTGACCTCGCTTAAAAGTTTTTTTCTCCCGATAAAGCATTTATCACTATAATGAATAATTTGTTGATTGTAAGGAAATACTGTACACATATCTTAGACTGTAGCAAGAGTAACTTATTTGAGTTATTAATTTACATTTATCAACACTTTACCCAATTTGAAAGAGAGTGCATGCCTTTATTGCATTACATTGATAATGTACTAACCACCAAAATATGTTAACATGTGTTCGCATTAATAAGCAGCAGTAACATATCAATTTTCTTTATCTTTTCAAATAGTCGAAGTTTTTTTTCATCATTTATAAAACTTTAACTACCGTACCAGTGGCTATGTGAAAAATAGAAGCTGGTCTATCACTTACTAAGACCCATACTGTGTATACACCGGTCTGTCTGGCCAGCGTTCAATTCCAACGAAAAATACATGAGGTTGTCAAAGTTCTGAAAAACTAATTAAAATAAAGTTTTACATGACAATATTCTTCTATTTTCTTTTGTTTATTTAAAATGGCTGTGTCGTTTAAAAGTAAAGTATTTGTTTTCTCTGTTTATATGCTACTCTGTTCAAAATCTGTTGTGACTATCCATGTCAAAAAATTGATACTGCTTCCGTTTATAAATGTTCAATTTAATTTCTTTATGCAAATTAGAGAAATAACACAGAATAAGTTAGTTTTAAGATGCTTTCAAAGCATTCCATGGAATTCTTCGTTTTTATGCAACTTTCTTGACCGTCAAATAACATGGCGTTTTTGAAGGGTTTTCTGACCATTTATCAGGTTTCCAGAACATCATGTTTTCACCCTTTGTCGAGTTTCCGTCTTTCATCTGGCTGATTTTTCCCAGTCTCACTCTCACCGTTTAAAGCCAATCCAGAGCTCCTGACTTCACAATCTACATGCCGCAGTGATATCACTACAACTAACGTTTTCGGTGCAAAAGGTAAGCTACTGCAGATCACGTGGCTGTGTATGGACTAAAAAGGGCACGTCTTTCGGCTGTGCAACCGTTTCTTTTCGGTAACGGAAAACGAACGGTCAATGTATCACCACAACAGATGGAACTAGACCTATCACTAAATGTAATTTATATATGTATCAACAGAAGAAGTTATAAGAAACAGAACACCTTGTAAAAAAACAAAAATAGTGAGTTATGGTTTTTGGCAATAACTCTGTAATTAGTCAAGATAGAGTTATGGTTCATGTACACTGCATTTCCTCTCATTGTACTTCACCGTTGTATGAAGTTGTATTGAAGTCCAACAAGTAATTTTCAAAGGGCAATAACTCTGCAATGAGTCTAAAAAGAGTTTAAATTCTTGTACACTGTACTTCTTCTCATTGTGATTGACTATTGTATGAAGTTGTAATGAATTCCAGCCGGTAGTTTTCAAGTTATGCTGCTATCAAGTAAAAACAACAAAGGGCTATTACTCTGTAATAAGTCAAGATGGAGTTAAGGTTCTTTTACATTGCACTTCTTCTTATTGTGCTTGATATTGTATGGAGTTGTATTGAATTCCAACCAGTAGTTTTCAAGTTATGCTCCGCACAAGGAAAAACAACAAAAGGCAATAACTCTGTAATTGGTCAAGAAAGAGTTATGGTTCTTAAACACTGCACTTCTTCACATTGTGCTTGACCATTGTATGAAGATGTATTGAATTCCAACCAGTAGTTTTCAAGTTATTCTCCGGACAATGAAAGAAACAAAGTGCAATAATTTTGTAATGAGTCTAAATAGAGTTGTAGTTCTTGTACACTGCACTTTCTCTTATAGTGCTTGACCATTGTATGAAGCTGTATTGAATTCAAACCAGTAGTTTTCAAGTTATGCTCCGGACAAAGTAAATGCAACGAACCGACCGACCGACATACCGACCGACCGACCACCATGTGACTCATATAACACTCCCCTCCGAACTTGGGATGTAAAAAGCGGAGAGTCCATTGCGAGGATAATGGGTATCTTAGCATAACTGCGACACAGGTATCAGAATATGAAACATATTTGTTTTACTGCTTTCAAATATGATATATACATGTATATCACTCCTTACTTTTCCATTGAATTACTCAGGATATTAGTTAACATATAAAGAACTATGAGTCAACTTCTCAATAAATTTAAATGTTTATAATTTAAATGATGGGTAGGGCAGAACCACGAATTTAACTTTGGCAGAGGCAGGATAAATTTTGTTAAGACTATCCTTCATGAATAGGATTATAATAAGGAAAGGAAATCAGCCTTATATGTATTGAAACAGTATTGAAACAGTCAACATGGACAGCCTTGTAAATTATATTGAAAATAATTGGTAACTATTTCTGATAATTCTGATTTCACATGTCACTAAAGTTATTGTTGGACACCTTTGTGTCATCAAATTTGAATTCAAATTGTCACAATGGAGTGTGTCAATATTATGTCTTACATATATGTAAGTTTGCTACCATAGTGATAATTCGAGAAAATACTGAAGACTGATTTGATGCAAAGTTTAAACATTTTCATCACCTCAGCATAAAACATAATACAACAATAACAATCTTCATTAACAATATCGATATATGACATGTCTATAGCTAAAATCAGTGAAACATATAAATACATAAGTACATTACAATACCTATCGTTGGAAAAATGGAAACAGAAGGTTTGTATGGTTTTAAAACTCGTATTCCCGGATGCATTTATTCTTTTTAAAGCCTAAGACTTGTCAACATGCTTTTAGAAAAAGATCGGTTCTAGTTATATATTGCACATCAGAATACGTTTTATGCATAAACTGTAAATTAGTTTAATATTATCAATCATGGTTAATATGCAGTCAGAAGTTGAATTAATCTATTTAACTTTACCTTGAATGACACTGCTTCGTATCAAAATTTACTGATCCTTTCTTTACTTTTCCCGCTTTTGCAGACTCCGTACCAAAATAAACTATTTGTTCTATATTTGTGTGTTTTTTACCTTATCATATTTACTTTCTAGGACCTCCTTTTGACCGCGAGAGCTGGTCCTCTCACGTTTATATTATGGGCGCTTTTTTGTGACATCATTTCTTTGCTCGTGTTTAGTTGCTGCTTTGTCGGGACAGTCTCGGACATAATGTCCAAACTTTCGACAGTAAAAGTTTTGTATGGTGTTCTTATCACTCTTTAATGTTTCTGTTCCTGTTCATTTGAAACATCTCTAATTTTTCTAATTTAATTAAAAGCTGTTCCAGCAGTTGGGAGTGATATTCTCGACATTCTGGTAAGCCATCATTTTATCGCCGTTTCTTGGACTGTATGATTAATTTCAGGAAATTTATTTATTCCTTGCTTACCATCACAAAAAACTTCATTTATACCTGCTCTCCGGGCCTGTTTCCGTCTGTCGTGTCGACTGTTGTTTCCTTTTTTTATTGAGTTACCTACGTTGGCGATCGCTTTGTCTATATTCTGGGGTTCCTTGTGGTATTCAACTTCGTACTTCATCATAAAGTCCACCCAGAATTATGAATGAATAAGCAGTGTCAATTCTTCTAAAACGGCTATAATGTTCTGCTACCAATTCGTTGAAGTTTCCTAAGGCCAGTTGTGGTAACTGTGTGAAACGTTTTTACCGGTCTTTCCTTCCAGTCTCGGTAGAATACGGTCAGGCTTCTCATCCTGACCCCAGTAATAACGTCGAGCTATTGCCTCAAACCATATCCCGAATTTTCTTTGCCGGTAAATGATTGTATTTTAAAGTTATTGTTTTGTGAAACTGGTCTGTATGCAGGCGTATATGACCATCTTTGGTCATTCGCTGCAGTTGGCGTCTTACAAAGAAAGGGCATGGCTCTGTCATACTGGTAACCATTGTTTTCTGTACAATGGGACCGCCCGTTATCATAACGGGCCATTGTTGAGTATTGCATACGTGCCTTCTCTCGGGAGTGGCTATTATGTGGTGGTTGACTATTTGTAGTGGGCTCGATACAATGAGTTACTGGTGCTAACTTTTCGGGGGATGGGACCTACTGACTGACTAAGGTACACGAAGAAACACCGGTGTACGAAGTCATGAGGGAGGGAAATAGGCACAAGAAATCAAGGATTCTTCACCGAAATCTTTTCTTACATTTATGACTATAACAGACAACACAGACAGCGACACGCTGCAATCAGTAGCTCAAGATGATGAACAATTGACAGACACTACTGAAATACCAATTTCAGATGCGAATATTCCGAGATATGCTATTCCAATGCGACAGTCTCCAGTGCCAAGCCAGAAGAAACGACAATCATCTGCACAGGAACAGAGACCTCACGAACACGTCAGAAACCAAAATGGATGACGAAAAGTGACTTTATTTTAAGACTGATTGGTTTATCTTATCTATATATTTTTGGCATTTGAGTCATATGCAAAATCGTGTGTGAGCACGATATGTCCGTTGTCTGGTTGTGAGTTATTTCTATTTCAGAATTCAGAGAACATGTGTTTTCTTTATCGTTCTTTATAAGCATACATACCAACTAAGTGGTAAGTTAAAGCTCTTAAAGCACTGTATCTCAAACAAAACTTTGGTAGATCACTGTAAATTTGTAACGGATATAGATATACTTACCTGAAGCTCTACTTACCAGTAGAATAATGTGTATAATACTTACCTGTTAAATTTACCTTTTCTCCATATGTAGGCATCTGAGGTGAACATCTGATCGTACTTACCAAGAGTGTACAGAAGTGGAATTCGAGCAAATTTTCACCATGGTATCCGACAGAATTGCATTTATATTTCAGATTTGTGATATTATTAACAGTTTTAACTATGTTTTAATCCTCTTCACTGATATTCAATATGACACATGAGTTTCTTTAAGATTCCGTAGATAAATGTCGGTACGACATTTTTTCAAGGAAGGGGAATATGTCATAAGGTAACAAACTCCCTATGTTAATCAATGTATAAAGTTATCATGATTTAATACTTTCTGTTTTTTTTTGTTTCATTCTTCCACACATTGATAGAAGCAAGTGACAGTTTAAATCTAAGTATCAGTTCCTATGCATTACTCAGTTTAATTCGAGTCTTATACATTTTTTCATATCTATGGTCCCGTTATTCTAGAGTAAGTTCTTGCCGTTTGACCATCACTAGTATACGAAATTAATTGAAGAAATGAAATATATTTAATATATTATATATTTTTTTCAGGTAAGTACAATAATATTCTTTCATAAACAAGTGTCTTTTTTTACATTAGCATAAAATGTTGTATTTTGTAAATCAATAAAACCGATTGTGTAATTTACACTAGAAAAAGACTGAATAAGACTGAAAAGGACCGAAAAACAGTTTATGCAGACCGAAACAATTTTTTTTTTTTAAATAATTTATGATTTAAGTTTAAAATAAATGAAGGAATTTGTAAATAGTCAATTACAAATAGCGATTTAATATTATCTTTACAGAAACAAGCTGTTTTCGGTCGGCAGTATATTTTCCGGTCTTATTTGGTCATTTTACTTGATTGTAAAACGATAATTTCAAATTTCTTCATTTATCCACGGACCTATATAGTGAGAATGAGAATAGACAATAAAATACTATAAGTTTATCTTGATTGGGTTAATAATTTAAGTACGTTTATAATTCATAACTGTCAACATAATATGTTGTTACCTAAAAATTAATGTTAATTATAAGTGTACATTACTTATACTTTCCCGGCCAGTGAATTACTGTCAATAATTGGAGTAGCATATTTATAAGAAAACAAGGATTAAGTTTGTTTTCCTGATACACATGACGCGATAGATATTTAATTACTATTGGAGACAAATTTGTTAAGTGGCCGGCTAGCTCAATTAAAAGAGCATTAGCTTTGCAAGGGAAGTTACATGGGTTCGAATCCCGGTCAAGGTCCTGTGTTTTCCCTCACCTTGTGACATTTGGCGCCTTCCGACTAAATGAAATTAATTTTTATTATAAAATAGCTTACAATCGCTTTCATATACTAAAATTTGCGCCGACTATTTTTTTTAAAGGTAGTTCTTGTTTAGAATGACTCTGGCAGTTTAACCATCAATATTATACGACATTAGTTGAAGTTATAAAATAGATATCAGTTACTTTATATTGTTTTCAATTTTCATTGTATAAAGTCTGGACACCCAACAAGAAAACCCGCAAGTTATAAATATGTGTCGTCGGGCTGGGATAGCTCTAAAACCGGGACAAGCCGGTCCAGCGTCACTACCTGTTGTAATTCTGTTTAACAAAACTTATGTATAAAATATTTTTTGTTGAATTAAATGATTACAAAAACAGGCTGATTCTAATGAAATAAGATACTCGACCTAGCACTTAATAGTCATTAAACATTATTCAGAAATTAAAGTATTCGTGTCTTACGAAAAATTAATGCAGCCTAAAGGTCTAGTGTATTGAAAGAAACGTCGGAGTCCCAGAAATTAGTGGGAACGCAGTATTTGTTCACGGCTCACGGCACACAATTGTGAGGCTCACAGCCAAATGTTGTAAGCTGTGTGCTCATAGTCCACATTGTGGATAGCGAGCACAAACTGCTCAAACTAGTGGATGTGTGCACTCAACATGTGCTTGAAGTTATATATGTACAAAGTGACTTCAAGGCTTTAACAAAATATTGACTTAAAAACAATTTCCTAGTTTACTGGAGCTTTAAATCTGGTGCATTCTGGGAATTTACAATAAATTTGTGATTATTGTAACTGCTGCCATTGTGGTTGCTACGCGACTGTTCACAGTGAAAAACAACATGGCGGACATAGTTCACAAACAATGACATGAACAAAATCAAATGCAATAAATACAAAAATGTAACAAGTGATAATTTAAAGTAACTGTGCAGGATTAGTTCTAAACCTGGATTTAATACAAATGAGTAAAATATTTGACCAAAATAGCATAAACAATGAATTAGGACGGATAATTGCCTAGTCGTGAAAACCGGTCACAATCAACAAGATTCTGCCTAGGAAAACACAGGGAAATCAGAATATTCTGGCATATGGTACGGTTGTGTTGCTGTGCTGCCAAAGAGTGAAAGAAGAATGAATGAAGAAAAAACGAAAGAATGAGGTAACACCCTACGGCATTACAATATTTGAAGGCTACCTGTGTACAAAGTCTTTTCAATCAAAATATGAATGTATAATTTTACACCTGACTACTCCCTATATCTGGTTTCTGTAAACATGAAAATAGTAGAAATAGCGACTTTTACCTACATTTGTATATCTTTTAAAGCAATTAAAACGTATGTGTTATTTATATAATTTTACGTAAACTTTAGTTATGACACAGCCGCACCTTGCATAGTGATAGCGTGTTTGCTCTAAGATCGAAGGGTCCGGAGTTCGATCTCCACCAATGACAAATAGTGTTACTGTCCTCTGACGAGGTTGATTCCGTCTGGACTGAATCTGGAGGGCGATAAATATTTTTGTAAGAACTTTTTTGCAATCGATGAAATATAGGAACGTCAAAGTTGCAATTCTGCTTTCCCTTTTTATTCAGTTCGATATTGTTATCTTACACAATGCATAAGGAATCGTATGCCCACTTAAAAAAATAAACGTTCCTAGAAAACGAGTTAAACAGCGCTGTTTGACAGACGTTTCCTTACAAATACCAGTTTGAAAATGCTTTATGCAAAACTTTGGTAAAAAAGCACATGACGTGATCTGTAACGACCATACAAAAAAGTATAAGCTGATCATTAGAACAAAAACAGCTTCTACGGGGATGGGGATAATTACACATATTTACAACATCAACTTTTCACGAAGAGTTAGAATTAAGATCACGATAAGACAATAAAACGTGGGAAGACTTTTTCAACTTATTCAAAGCAAGATACTAAAGTTAGGTTTCTTTTACGATCAAATACCGTTGCAGTCTCTCCAGTACTCCCCACTCATTTGAAGTCTTGAAGACACCTGGACCCGGCCGTCAGGTTAACAGTGGCTTTGACCCCATCGTTTTCATCAGTCGTGGATAGCCGTTCTTCCTCAAGCATTTGGTATGGTAACATTATCTATGCTCTCAGTGACAACTTTAGCTCTATTTGAGTCGATCTCTGCTTGTTTTCAACAACATTCAGTCACGGTTATTAAGAAACGGCTTGCATGTTCTGAGACGACATCAACAACGAAAGTATCCGCATATTCTGGCAAATCCCTTTTGAATACAGGGCTGATAGTTGCGGTTATAATACACCCTTTCTTGTTTTCTTGTTACTCAAAGAAAACACATGCAAATGCACATCGCAATTTTCGACCAACATCTCTGAATGATATCCTGAATGCTGAAGTGCAAAGCTAGGGTCCACCGCAGCCTACAGTACGCCAAATGAGCATTCAAAGAAAGAGGCCAAGCTGTGCAAAACATGTTTGTATTTGAAAACAGAAAAATGGAAGTAACATCATGAATATATGCATGTTGACATTCCTCCATCTTTCATCACAATATTCAAAACTCGCTTAAATATGCCACTACCATAATGCACGCCTGTAGCTTCAATTATAATATCAGAGAATGATTAATTCAAACCATCATGTCCATTGTAGTACTCCAGATCAAATGATTCCTGTGTTACTCTGTGACGTATTTCATGCCTGACAACATCAGCTAATGTTTCTAAATCGTAATTTAATGCCTACGTAGGCGATGTATTTAATAATCGGATATATTTAAATGCAAATTGCCAGTCTTTGTTTCAAACATTAGTTCATATTTCACATTAAAACCCCCCAGAAAATACAGAAGTTTACTTTTTAAATATACAACACGGTAAATGTTTGAATATAAGTCTCAGCCGTAAAAGCAATCTTCGAAGACACATCTCTAAAATCTCACAACATGAACATCGTTTTATTATTCACTGCAGTATTCGGCAACATTTTTATCAACAAGTACTTTGTCGTTTCACTATACCTGGAGGGAGTTTAAAAAGTGTCGCTGTATCCAACGGGATTTTGGTTTGATAAATAATAAAATTGAAACACGATATGTGCCCTTTTGTGATGTTCTGTTATTGTTTTTCTGGCTCGCACATGCGCATCGACATGATTTGCTCCCTATGATCTTTCAACAGAATGGAATAGAACAACTGAAAAAAGAGTAATTGAAAAAGTATGATTACCTTACATATTTCTATTCTCTATCTATTAGCTGGTTCGCTTGACGTATTTAAACGGGATGTTAGGTTAGACATTTAAAGAAAATTGCTCTATCCATAATTCCTTCTTCTCCACAAGATAAAAACATGCATATTCATAATGTAGAAAAAACGTCTATCTTCTTTGGAAAGACACATTTCTTGGTGTAATAAGGGCTACAAAAACTGTTAAACATAAACAACATAATATTCATTCTGTACGTATCAAAAAAATCCTTTGAGTTTCATGTTTGCCGAGATAATACTTTCTAAAGTGTCTGAACAACAATCATGCATGATATGATATTTACAATACATGAAAATATGATAATTGTAATAATGCGTGTAATAACTGAGATAACTATGTCTCGAGGAATAACCAAATTCAAACATTTCAGCATAAGTCTGCAAAACTGCCGCTTAGTTTATAGGGCGCTTTGTCGAAAAGTATAAGTGTCGCCGTCTTTGTCTGGTCATTCACTCAGTCATTAAATAACATATTGTTTGTTTATTCCTTCACATTATTTTCAAATCATTTTCTTATTTGTGTTATATTTGTTTCATATGTTATATTTAGAGGATAATACACGGCTGAGCCGGGCCGGGCCGGGCCGGGCCGGGCCGGGGCGTGATAATCGGCCCGCAGGAAGCATAATGGCACAAGGGCGTTAGCCCCCGAATGCTATTATGCGACTGAGGGCCGATTATACGTCCCGGCCCGGCACAGTCGTGAATTAACGTCTATATTACATATCTTTCATTTTTAATCAGTATTCTAGCATACAATGGGTTTTGTTAAATATTGAAGTTAAAGGGGTTCAATGTTTTATTACACGAACGGCTCTTGTTAACTTGGTTTTTAATTTTGAAGCTATGTCCATTCCTTCACAGTCCAGAATGATGATGGAACGAATGAAAAATAGTATAAAACGTAACCAGACAGTTTGTTCTATGCTGTTGATATTTTATATAATAAATTGAAATACTCGTGAAGAAACAGAGCAGACAATAGTTAAAATAATAATTATTAAGTCATTAGTGTGGTACAGTATTGGAACACTATCTTAAGGAGGAAGCACTTCACATAATTTGCAATAAAACAATTACATTGATACAAAAATAACTGAATAAAAAGTAATTGTCAATGAAGGATTTTCCGGAATACTTGGTTAAAAAGTTACTCTATTAGGATAATTTACAGACAACATATTTCATTTTATTGGCTTAAAGTCAAGGTCATAGTATAAGATGTGAGCATTGAATTCATTTCCGCTAAACCCTACGATTACCATAAAGTTGTTCAAACCGTTCACCTTCTTACTAATGATAATTCAGGCAGTGCTAGCCAACATACTCATAGATCAAATATATGCGTCTTCATTTCATGTCACCACCTCGTCTGCGCAGCTGCACTTTTGTTTTAAGTACAGTAAATATTAAACATCGTTGTTTAGATTTAATAATATCAGATTTGCACACGATTATCTATAGTCCATCACTTACGTATCAGTCAATGGAAAATTTTGATTACCGGGATACATTCTATTTACATTATCTTCACCATTATTTACTTAAAAATCAAACAATAATTATACTGATTATATTAAAGATTGTTTTGGTGTATGCTCATACTTTTTCAGTCAGAGAGTTAAATTCCTGTGAGTATGATTTTCTTGAAATAATGCAATATTTTCTCCTTAAATTTCTGTAACATGTATATCTTTATCTTTATCATAATTGTGTTCATATTATTACTTTAGTATCCCTGATGTCGTGTAAACAGTCCGAACCTTGTGCACCTGTAAACCGGCACCTGAATACACCGTTTTTCGTCGAAACCGCCTCTGTTCAGAATAGGAAATAATTGCATTATGCTATGTAAGATATTCTAGGTATGTAGGAATTGTAAATGGTGTGGACTAAATTAAAATAACATTATTATACTAAAGAAACTAGGAGAACTAAATTTACAATTAATATTTTCTCTTTATACATTGTATGTTAGTCAGAACAATTACATATTATCGTAATATTACTATGAATTATGTAAATTTGTAAGTACAGTTCAAAAATTGTTTCAACAGTTGACACCTGCTTTAATTCTGACGTGTCTGTGCATGATATTTGATAAATGATTACAATTCACAAGTACATCTTTCAGTTCAGTGGTGTGATGTTAGCGAACTAAAAAAAATGAAAATATGTAAGGACTTTGAACATCCTATAAAGCATCTGTCTTACGTTTTTAATGTTGACACTGGTAAGACGTGTCGTTGCTTGCTTGTTCCGAAAGGTATCGTGTTCTATTATTTTGTTATTCACATTTCTTATATAATACATTGATTTGTTTTTCACTGGGCGTATGTTACTAATAACAGTCTCTTAGTAGAACATGACTTTTGACATTGAAATGTATCTGTTATCAAGTTGCTAAAAGTAATTTATCTACAAACTTATTTCAAAGTCTAACAAAATCAATCTCTCTCAGTAGTCACATTTACAAAATGTAGTATTTGTAACCGTGTTCTGCTGCAGCACATTTCCTAGGGATATATTATGCCCCCTTCGAATAAGAAGAGGGATATATTGGTTTGCAGATGTCGGTCGGTTTGCCCGTCCGTCCGTGCTTACATTTGGATACTTAGGTGGCTATAGGTAACAGTAAATACTCTTTGATGTCATCAATTCCGTAAGCTCGTAGGTGGCTATGTTTTCTCTTACGTGGCTAAAATAACAATGGAGACAACAATAGAGTAGCCACATAAGTATCCACTCATGTTAGAACGTCTGTCCGTCTACCAGGTGTTTTTCAGACGGTAACTCAAAAACGTTTGAGATTTTAAGATTTTGAAACTTGATGTGGAGGTCGGTCATGACCAGCATATTACCCCTATTAATTAAGAGGTCAGTAAGTCAAAGGTCGAAGACTCAGTGATCCGGAATTGTAAAACGGTTTCCGGACGATAAGTAGAGAACGCTTATGTTTAGCTTTAGAGACTTGATGTGGAGATTGAGCATGACCAGCAAATTACCCTTATTCATTTTGAGGTCATTAGGTCAAATGTCAATGTCACAGTGACCAGGAATCGTAAAACGGTTTTCGGACGATAACTCGAGAACGCTTTGGCCTAGGATCTTTAAACTTGATGTGAAGATTAGTCATGAAAAGCAGATTACCCCTCTTGGTTTTGAGGTCAGTAAGTCAAAGGTCAAGGTCACCTATACTTTTAAGGCCACATGCATTTTCTTTGACAGCCAGAAAAAAAAAATGAAGGCTACATGAATTTTTTTACGGCTAACATTTTTTAAAGGCCAAACTTTTTTTCTTAAGCTAAAAACAAATTGTTTTAAGGCCACATGATTTTTTTTATAAAAAAAAGTTATCAGAATGTTTGTACTTTTCTGAAAGACATATGAAAATAACTTATATATCGAATTATTTGTGATTCATGACACACATACATGTCTATCCGCGGGAGACATGTGTTGTTTTTTGGCGAAATAAAACAAGCTCTAGTTAGATCCTACGCCAATTTCGCAGGGCATTTTACTTTAAAAACGGTTCCTTGCATAGTTAGACTATTTCCACATTACTTATTGCACCAAGGAGGGCATTCATGTTTTACAAACAACTCTTGTTTATAGTTTATCCCTGTTAAAAAGTGGATGTGGAGATCTTCTTAAGTTTATTGTTATATTTGTATGAAAAATGAGTCAAATCCTCTGACAAAAATATATTATTTTACAAATTAAGTCATTTAAGACATTTGGTCATAAGGAACAAGTTAATAAAGTTCATCAAGATCTGAGCACTTGCTCATGTGTAGATGTATCGTATCTTTTTAAAAACAGGTTTTATAGAGAAACTTAGAATGGGACTTAAACCTCCTGACAGCTATGTTTTGACAGAAGTTACTAGGACCTATACGAATGAAAAATGTGTTACAACCAAAACTTTAAAGTCAAAGGATCACTATTGCAAGCAGCTCTTAATTTACCAAGAAATAATCTTTACATGTACCAAAATCATTCTTAGCTTTCTTTTCTAAATTGTGCACATGTTTGAAATATAGCGCAGTATTGTTTTCAATGATACTGAAAACAATAAGAAAGGCTTTCTGTTGACTCTGTTTCATGAAGGACTTTAATACAACTGTCAACAATGTTTTAGACTGAATAGAACACGGTTCTAGTATCAGCTTATCAGTATATTAAGTTTTTTAAATCAGTAAAATCTTCTTCTAATTAAATGTTTTATAAGTATGAAAAATTGCGTTAATTGATATTTACAATGTTAATGAAAATTGATCACGACCTTGCTGCTGCTGATGATGCGGGATATTTATTAAAAGTTTCATTCTGTCAGTTAACAATGTTATAAATGCTGCAATTTACGAAGTTCTTACGCACGAACCGTCAATACGTTATAAGTCCTTAGGACGTCCTAGTAATTGTCCGTGTAAAATATAGCTGCATATTTATTTGTCTCTTTTTGTGATACTTAGTCAGGTTTGAATCGAGATAATATCCATTTTAGCGTTGTTTAATGTCAAATAAACAGCATTTTGTTGTTCCGTTGCTTAGATATAAACCACTCAGACTTACGGCCTACTTGGCATATAACCGGGAATCAGAACTCCAAGTCATTGTTATTAGACAACGAACAAAGTTATAAAACGGAAATTACCGGTATTCATTAAAATATAATGTTACTCGGAAATAACGAAAACGTATGTTCATCGTAATGTAAATTTTATTACTCCTCTGTTCTAGGTGAAAATGCGGTTGAGCAATGGCGTTCAGTGATGCTCTACACTTTTACTCTAATCCTTATGTGGTTTACCTGTGTATAATTTTGATTTTATTATTGGTAATGCTAATACTGCTTTGGAAAATTACCTATGCCTCGCCTCGACTGCAAGGAACTTTCCCTGCAAGGAAGACCGTTTCTGCTCAATTGCGAATTAAAACTCTTCCGAAAACGAATGTTCGAGCAAGATCGCTATATGAAACCACATTAAAGAGAAACATTTCTTCTGGATATAAAAGTAGTCCATATGCAAGCACGAGTATTGTTGTTGGATCTGATGAGAGTGACAAGGATAAAAACGGAAAGTGCGATTCCAACGGAGAGAGAAATGCTACTAATATACAGTAGGCAGTCTTTTAATTTTATTTCATCTATGCTAAATCACAGAATATCCGTCTGAGTTTCGTTCGATGTTATTTTGTACATACTGGAGAATCGAGTAATGCTGGGAATAATATTTGTAAAAAAAAGTTACTTTTTAAAAATATTTCTTTCTAATGTTTAAGGTACCATGCATGTTTTTTTTTTTATCTAAAGCCTTATTCTGCATAGTTACATATATTCATGTTCTATCTATCAAAGGGAGAAGTATATGCAACTGACATCTTAAGACTTTCAACTATTAACTGTTTCATGTTGATTTTACAGTTATCCAGATATTGCAAGGGAATCACTTGCTGATTCTAAAAACAAAGGGACTAAAGACTCCCATGAAGAAGACGATACAAATTATGATGAACAACAGGTATTTGCACTGCCAATAATATAGCTGTTTCATTATATTAGTAGTCAAGACCACATAGACCACTGTCAGGAAGAACGTAAAACAACCTTCGTTAACAAGTGAATTATTCACAGTCGCTTCTACCTGAGTCATAACATAACGGGTTCGGAAACTGACGTCACTTGCGAATAATGCTTTTCGGAAAAATGATAGCAGGCTCTTAATTGATCGTTTCGTGTAGCAGTACATTACACTATTTCACAAATTGGCCACTGCAAAACGTTACTTAGGTGTTTTGGCTTCGTAAAAGAAACAACCATTCAGGCTATGAAGGTTTGAGAAGGTCCATATTGGCACTTTTGTTTTAGTATGTATTTAATTTGAAGTTTATGTATCACTGTTTGAAACAATATATTTAATTTCTGATAAATTACCATTTAAATGCAATGTTTGGCTATGTACATTTAAAAATTAGTGGTGAACGAAAGTTTAAAACATGCCGTTAGTCATTTACATGTACCACTTAAAAAAACTTAAGACTTGTTTTCTTTCTATAAAAAATGTATTTGAATTACAGTTAATATATCACTTAAGTTTTCATCTTTCCTTTAGATATTTAAAGATTTTGTGAATGAAAGTATTCTTGGCGAATATATTAAAAAGTCAGGACGCCTTTGTGGACTTATGGACTACATTAGTGTCGGAAAGGAAGAATGGGAGAAGAAGAAAATAAATATAGCTGTAACTGGAAACTCGGGAACTGGAAAATCAAGTTTAATAAATGCAATAATGGATTTGAGACCAAGTGATGAAGGTGCAGCGGAAGTAGGGATTACAGAGACTACAAGAGAAATAAAGCCATATCCCTTTCCAGGGAAAGACAATTTAGTCCTGTGGGATCTTCCAGGAATGGGAACTCACGCCTTTCAAAAGGAAGAGTACATATCCAAGTGTAATATATCAAAGTTTGAGGTTCTGATAATTGTCAGTGCTACACGGTTCACCGAAAATGACATATGGCTTGCCAGAGAGGTTGTGAAAAGGAAACAATATGTTTTCTTCATTCGCACAAAGATAGACATAGACTTAGATAATGAAAAAAATGATCATCCGCACCAATTTAAAGAAAGAAGGTGTTTACAAGCGGTTAAAGAAGAAATCAATCAAAATCTAAAAAAAGTGGACATTTTCAGTCCGCACGCAAAGGTGTACGTAGTCAGTTCTCGACAGAGAAAGCAATATGACTTTCCAGAAATGTTTGAAAAATTAAAGAACATCTTGAACTTAGAATGGTTGTACGTGATGAATTATTTAAATAGTTATATGAAAGCTGCAACTAAAATTGAAAGAGAAAAGAAAAAAGGACAGTTTCTTTTCGAAAAATTTCAATCAATTTTTGATGTCATAACACTTGGTCATTATCTTGATTACACTGATCGTATCAGCAGAACATGTAGGAAATTGGAAAAAACATTTTGCATTGACAAAAACTCACTTGAACGTTTTTCTAGAGAAACTGGTATAACAGTTCAAGATTTGAAGGACAATCATCTCAGTTACTTTAAGGATTTTGAGAAAAACGCAGAAAAGCAGATACATGGTATGGCGGATCAAATTTTTAATTTCTATTACCGTTACAAAGATAGATTGCACGACTTGTGTGATATTTTGGCAAAAGATGAATGCATATTAATCAAGTTACGGGTAAATAATCTTGAAAAGGAGTTACTGCCCATGTAACTTTTGTCAACAACTCTTTGGCCTCATTTACAACTGCATGTTAGTTAAACTGTTCCGAAAGTAAATATGTTTCCTTTAAATTATTTTGTTGTTTATGTACATGCACTCAGACAAAAACTGGTGATATCATGTATCTTACATAACCAGCTCTAGAACAGGGTTCCCTGATTTGAAAGTGTTAGAAGTAAGGATTGAGATTAAGTGAATTTTTTAGAGTGTCGGGGGTTAAACAAAGTCCTCCACACTATACCTATGTGATAACAAATTTCTCTATGAGGAAAAAAAATGTTTATAAAACCGATAGTATTGATTCATTTAATTTTAACGTAAGGCCATATCAGAAAAAAAGAACTATACTATTGCGAGAAATATGGAATCAATAACAACTCCTGGTGATAGTTAGTATGAATGCTTAAATTAAAACAAGTTTGAACAAGTCTGATAGTTTGGTACGTTTATAAATGTCCAAGCCACATAATTTGACGCTATCAACTTCCAAGGCTTTTTTCTAACCGGACCATATATCTAGAAGGATTATTATTATAAGATATTGCTTATATTTGATCATAATTTCAGTTATACATGCAGAAGTAAAAACGTCTGGAATAATGTTCCTTCACAGATCCGAAATCAACCTAGTCTTCGATTTCTTAAAATGCGTAACAAACGATTTCTTTTGAAGTTAGAAATACCATTAATACAATATTATTAGTATTCAATAAGATACGTACTGGAATGCGTAATTTTGCATATCTGAGAACGTGTGTAAGTAACTACTTCTTAAATGGCAATT
>JAUMHA010059319.1:0-19205 GCA_032359765.1 Saxidomus gigantea
AGCATGGGTTGTGGTTCAAGTTCAACAGGTGCTGAACCACCACGTGACCATAGACACCACAACAATAATGACTTTACTGGTGGACATAAGAAAGACCGCTACGATGACAAACCTCAAAAACAAGATCCGACCCCACCGCCTCGGAAACCGACACCTCCTCCAAGAGAACCCACCCCACCTCCACGTGAGCCAACTCCACCTCCACGTGAACCGACTCTGCCTCCACGTGAGCCAACTCCTCCTCCGAGAGAACCGACTCCACCCCCTCCACCGCCATCCCAGCAAAAGAAAGTTTCCGATGGCTATGAGTTAACATATTCTGGTATGTATGAAAGCAGTCCTTACCAATTTCGTCAGCACCCTGAAAAGTTAGATAAAGGTTATTCAGATCCACCACGTGACCTGCCATTTGTAGATGACGATTTTGGACCTCACATTGCAATTGAAGGTGTACCTGTGGATTGGAAGAGGCCAGGGGTAAGCGATTACAATTGTTTAAAGACTGATTGTCTTTCTTCACGTCTTCTTTAAGTTATTTTTCTGCAGTTTCTTAACATACAAAGACAACAATAACATTCAAGCTAACATTGTATTTTCGTTATTCATCTTTTAGGAGTTCCGAGACGCCCCGGTACTGTTTTCGGACGGAACAACACGGTACGATATCGGCCAGGGTTCGGCGGGCACCTGCTGGTTCCTTTCAATAGTTGCAATGCTGGCGGACAGACCTAAACTTTTCCATAGAGTAAGTTTCAGTAACTTAGTGTTTCCGACATAAATCTTATCTTTCACTTCACAGCCATGCAGAGTATATTTTAAATTTTATCCTGACTAGAAACATGTACATGTATTAGATGAGATGTTTACCTCTATAAAGATGAATCGAATTACGACAAGTTCTGCATCATAAACATACTCGGACAGATCTTAAATGTCTTTTTCTAGGTCGTACCGAAAGATGCCTGGAATCAGGAAGGAGGCCATTTTCATTGCTACTTTTGGAGGTAAGAACTGTAAACCGTTATTCTCAGTCGCTGAATCATTAAATACTGTAATGTTTCAAATCAGGGATTTTTTCTAGAGCGTTTTAGCAGTGTACAGCACCCTACCATTATTTCATCCCAACTGCTGCCCTTCTTCGCCTTTGCCCCTCCTGGCCCTTTGTTGTAAGATGAAGAAACCTTCTAAAATCCTTAGAGAAATATTATAAAAGATCATCATTATATACAGGTGTTACATGCTTCTAAAATTTCAATTTTAGGAGGAATTGTTTGATACTCAAGCGTGCATACAGGCAAACAATACCCTGTTCCAAACTCATTGCATTCTGCTATTTAAGGGCACCCTGCCCTTTTTGCAGTCTAGAATAATCTCTATTTACAACACTACTTCCGACTAGTTTAGTAGAAGAGACATCTCCGAAACCAGGACCAACGGTTACAAGTTAAGTCTCCGAACGACATAGAAACTTTATGGTACGATTTCACTGGATGCATTTTGACCCCCATCTTACACCATGTCCGTTCTTATCGAAATAAAGAACACTGGTCGCCAGAGAATGAAGAAAGGAGTTTTGTTCATTGGCGGATGATAAATAGCAGATGTATTGCAAAAAGTAAACAAACAAAAATATTTCTTATGTGCATTCATGGATATTCGAATGATATAATAGTTTATGTTATTTCTGATACAGGTTTGGTGAATGGGAAGCTGTGTATATTGATGATTTTCTACCGATTGTTGATGATACAGAACTTTGGGGCGCCAAGTCCGCGGAGGACAGAAACGAAATGTGGCCAGCATTGCTTGAAAAGGCATTTGCAAGGTGAAGTTGATATTGTTATGATACTGCGTGCACGTCTTATTTCAATTACTGTCGTCTAATATCAAAATAATTTTCAACTTCAACAGTTATTAAAACCATACTGAGCTTCTAATTACTTTAGAGATGCAAAGGTTTACAAATATACAACTAGAAAGTGAATTATAGGTATGAGAAAACTGATGGTTCTGTACACACATTGACGTGTGGTCCTTGATAGCATGTTAGATAGCTTAATATAAGGGCAGTTTCAAGGAGTATCGCTATATGACGATTTTGATCATGTAGATGGTATATGTATAGGGCCTGCCAGTAATACTAAAGGCGACTAACAAACTGCTCACAACGTGTACAAGTCAAATCATAGAAACTTAAACAACCGTTGATTTACTTTTGATATAAAAGTTTTTTGGCGGGCAACACTTATAGAATATTTTAATTTTACTTTGAAAAGGCTTTTGTCCTAATTGTTTGAATGCAGAAGTCTTTTGTACTGTGAACTGAATATATCCCTTAAAACTAACCAACAGTTTGCTCAATCGTCGATTCGAACAACTGAGTCATATCTCGTACGAAACTTCGTTCTCTATGTACATTACAACGTCAACATAACCCCAAATAACGTTCAGATACGCGTTGTCATGTCTTAAAGAAGTTGCAAACTATAGACCATATCAACGAAGAGTCACGTGGTCTGTTCAAGGTAAACATCAGATAAATTGCGGCGTTTACAACTGCAATACACTGGCTAGTGTAACATTGGTGTCGATAATTAGCACTGCAGGAATTGTTAAAACATAGATAATCCCTGATAAGCCCACAATAAATAAACCAATAAACCATTAGCATCCTCTTTTAATCAACAACACTTGCATTCAGCATTCATTCACAAGTTTATAATGTATGTTACAGTATATCATTTTATTACATATTAAAACAAAAATGCATCTTCAAGTTCTTCAGAATGGGCTAAAAAACTAATTGGGATACCAGAGTTATTTTCTATTATTCAAATTGCAGACTATATAAAACAAAATAAAAAAATAGCATTTCATTAAGGATATAATTTGTTTATTGAAAGTTACATACATGAAGCATGTGTAAGTAAGACAATAAACAGGTTCCATATTAAAACTAAGCAGAACATTAAAGTTATATTACCCTTCAAAATGGTCACATCGGTTTTTACGGATTTCCTCTGTATTCAATGTGAATGAAACTGTTATACAGATCGTTATTTTTGGGTTAAAACTATGGCAATGTTTATAATTCTAGGAGTACAAATCACTGATTAATCTTTTATTTAAAATTTTGATGGTCACTTTGAACGGTAATATCCCTCAATGATCAATTACGCCTAGAAATAGCATAATCATTATTACAAGCTAGGTAATTGGACAAATGACACTAGCAGGGGTCAAATGGTGTGACTTTGTTGTGTTCACAAAGAAGGGATTATTTGTTGAACGTTTTTTTTGATAAATTTGTTTGGGGAGACATGTTTACAAAATTGGCACAGTTTTACATCAGTGCTGCAGTTCCACAGTTGACAGACACCAACAAAAACTATTCCAACACGTGCAAATCTGTAGTTATAATTATGTCTTGAAAATTCGACAGAAGGCAACACACAGTCAAAATTTTATTGGCAATACCAACAGATTTTATTGGTAGCTTTCTGTCAAATATGTAAAAATTACGTATTTTTCCGATTGCGTGTATTTTCGTGTATGCGGTGTTGTGCAATGACATGCGTGTCTTGAACATCAATCGTAGACAACCGCTTTCGTTTTCCCAAAAACGTTGGAATATTCAGACGGAGTGCAAATTCAGATAGTTCATTAGCGATTGTAAAACCTTTATCTGCCATAACTGCATCGCCCTGCTTTAATTCCCCTCTTTCCAGTTTTAGCCTCAATAGATCGTACAAGCCACTCCGTTGACATATAGCTTTATCAGATATACCTCCTGTGTACATATGAGACACAAAGTTTGATCCAACCTCTGCTATCTACACCAATTAAACCTTTGAATGTATTTGCTGATTTGTAGTCCGAAAATGTCTGTGACTGATGGCATTTCAATTTTTAGTTCTGTGCAATCAATAATGAGCATTGCACTTGGGTATTGTTTTTTAAATTCAGGTTTCATATGTTATGAGATAATGTCTCTATGTGGAAATATCTTTATGGACCCAAGTACCACAAACATTAAATTCACCCAAGTATTAAATATCTTTGTTATAGTGGCTAATGAAATATTAAAACGAATAGCCAAATCCTTGTTTAGTAAACCTAATCTTAATTTCATTAATGTTAGCAAAATCTCATTTTCCAGTGATAGCTTGTGACCTCTGAAAGGTTGGCTTAAGTCATCATCATCCTCATCACTGTCTGAATTCAGAGATTGCTCATAATCAAAGTCAAAATAATCAGTACCACAAGTAAATTGGCGTTTATTGCGTCTATCCCAATAAATTATTGCACTTATGTCTTTATTTGGAACCAGCAACTCTAGAATTGCATTGAACACAGTAACGTTTGGAAATCCTGTGTAGAATTGCATTAATTTCAATTTAAGTTTTGATTCAATACTGTTTTGCAATGAAAACTGATGGTTGCAGACATTTGGAATGTCAGTCTAGGTTTGAGCATGCACTCTTTCATCGCCCTCTGATGCAGTGTCAGTGTCGCTATCGTCAAGTCGCCTTTTCTTTGGAGACTTTCGTTTCGAAGTTTTGGTCCAGTAAAATACAGATGGTACAGCACTGCGTAACAGAACTCTTCTTGGTGTGTCATAGTAACGAAAATCTTATTTTTTGAAGTGTTGAATGCAAATCTGTGTTGAATTTGCGATAATAAAGTTATTTCTTGAGGTTGTACCTGTCCGGCGAATTCTTTCCTTCCATACATGTACCTACATATGTAAACATAAATGCAACAGTTAAGTAAAATATATTTTATAAATTTATTTGAATAAAGTACAACAAGTTATTCATGTATATGTACATTGTGACAGTACAATTGTACTTTAAAGCTGGTATAAAGATATGAATATTACGTTAATTTACATAAAGTATTAACTAAAAATGAAGAAAAAACATGCCTTTTGTTGTTTTAAATCATTTGGAAATTGATGCATGGATACATTTTCTTCATAACCAGACCCTATGCAATTTGGCACACAACAATAAAACACCATAATTATCCTGCAACCTTAGATGATCAAATGTGTATTTCAAGAGAGTGTTAAGCTGATAAGCCCTTCAACATGTTTACATAGATGAGATCACTTGACTCTCTCGGCTGATATCGTCTATACTAACAATTTGTAAGAACTTTGATATCTAAATAAAATCTGTTATCCCATAGGTTTCACGGGAATTACGATGCTGTATACGGCGGGATGTCGGGCGACGCTTTCCTGGCCCTGACAGGCGGATGTCCCGAGTACATCGATGTTGGCGAAGCTTTAAAAGCAGACGCTAAGGGAAGTCAAATGAAGAAGGCCCTCGCTTTACATAGGAGATTGAAAAATGCATTTCAACAAGGGGAGACAATGATTACGAGCGATGTGCCCGTGTGTAAATTTATTATATACCTATAAATATTCTGCTAAAAATACAGCCTATATTCAACCATCAAATACGGCGTGACAGAAAAAAATCCATATCGTATGTACGTGCAATACAAATAGCGCGGCATAATTTGTAAGAGTGCGTTCAACTGGCCCTAAAATGCACATGACATTAATAACGTCGCTTTTGATTGGGTCATTACTATTTGTTTATGCGGTGACGTCAATAAATTGACGTCGCACACCACGTATATTTCGCGCTAAAAAGTTTTGTTTTCAATTTTTTGCTTAGCATGACAATTAATTTAGTTTATCGCATATGTCAAAAGGTATATATAAAGGGTTATTAGTATAGTTATGTGATACATAAGCCGGATTGGCACTCGTATGATCCGACGCACGACTCGAGCAAATCCGGCATGCTTGATTACGTTACAATACGAATAACCCTATTATACAGGGTGTCCAAGAATATATGTCCACTTAACAAATGCTAATAACTTTTCACAGAAGAGTCACACATAAACAAGTTGTATCTCATTTGAAAGAGTGCATACACAAGTTTATGTATATCAAACAATTATTTTTATTATTTACTTACAGTTTCTAAAGTACATGTTCTAAGTGACCGCAATTATTTTGCCTGACCAGCTCAATTCGCTCTCTAAAGTTACGTATGACGTTGGCACATGTGTCTCTTGAAATTTTCTTATCTCTCTACGAATAGCTGCTTTTAACTCTTTAATGGATGTTGGTTTAGGGTAATAAACAGTATCCCCATAGATGAAAGTCCAGGGGCCTGAGATCTTGCGAATACGGAGGCCAAACTTTGTTGGTTTTCAAAGAAATCATGCGGGTGCCAAATGTTTGCTGTAACCACTTTAAAACAACGTTTGCAGTGTGGGGTCGCCCCGTCTTGTTGGAAACAAGAACTTTCAATCACCATTCCCTTTCTTATCAGATCTGGAATGAACTTATTCTGCAGAATTTTTAAGTATCGTTTAGCAGTCACGGTACAACACTCGCTTTTCTCCTCGTAAAAGAATGGCCCGATTATCCCGGATGCACTCATGGCTACCCAGACGGTAACTTTCTCTGACTATGCAGCGGCTTCTCGTCATGAAAGTCAGGTTTGGTGGATCCCCAGAACCTCATGTTTTGCTTATTGACATAGTCATCAAGATGAAAATGTCATTCATCGCTAAACCAAATACTGTCTGTTAAATCTTCATGTGACCGCATCCACTCTGCAAATGCAAGCCATGCTGAGATGTCATCTTCTTTTAAGTGCTGCATCATTGAAATTTTATAAGCTGTTAGCTTCAACTCATATTTTAAAATTCTATGCAGTGTAGATTTACTCGTAGATCTATTTGTAATATCACTCAGTACCTTTCTAACAGATGTTCTGGGAGTTTCTCTTACAACTTCAGGCACTGCTTGAATCAGTTCTTTGGAATGGGCACTTCTCGGTCTCCCGGGAAAATCTTTCCTGCGATCTAAAACTGTTCCATGTTGCTCAAATTTTTTAACCACTCGTATGATTTGTTTATTGGAAGGTGTCTTTATTAAAGGATGCATTTTAATCGATTTTCTTCGCACAATAGATGAAAATATGCCATTTTCATAGTAGAGCCTAATAATTTCATTACTGTCAGCCATCTTTGAAGCTTGAATATGAATGACGTCATTAGACGTTACCGTGACGTCGCATGACGCCATTCTGGTAATGAGGAAAAATTTACATTAATTACCTTTCGTTTGAAACCAAATTTGTCAAATTTGCAGTCACACCTGCGTTAAAGACCACCTCCGAATAGAGATCACCCTGTGAATAAAGACCAGCAGGGAGATCACCGTGCACTATTAATATAAAGTAGTCACACCTGTGAATAAAGACTACCTGCAAACAAAGACAACTTTTGTAGCTTCCCAACAGTGGTCTTTGTTCACAAGTTTGACTGTATTGAAGCATTTTTGTCGACGTTATAAACATTTGTTAAGTGGACATATATTCTGGGACACCCTGTATCATATTGAAGTCTACTTTTTAAGTTTGTCGTCTGTGCTTGATTGAAGAATTAGCTGTAATTGTTTGTAAGAACAAAGAGTAAATATGTGTGTGAAGTGTATTGTTGCATCCGTCATCAAGACAATCAAATATTTCACTGTTTAAACATTTATTCAGTCATTAGATACATGTACGTGAGCTGCAAATGGTTAACATAATAATGCCTGGTGTATTGCATTGAAAGGATGTGATACGGGACGTAAATGTGTTCAGAAAGAAAGTACATGTAGTTCATATGTTAGAAACTACAAGCCCTTTAATTAAGGACGGCACTAAAGAAGATTCACGTTTCATTTTTTTTTTTCACTTGTACTTTCCTTCAGATTAAACACTTCAACAGATTCGGGCTAGTAGGTGAGCACGCGTATTCGCTCACAGATGCCGTCACTGCAAAAACAGACAATGGCAAAAACGTTCATCTGGTAAGAGTTCGAAACCCATGGGGAAACACCGAGTGGACAGGACCTTGGTCAGATGGGTACGAGCATTGTATTATTCCATTTCTTTACATTTTTATGTGTTTTACTGATATGTTTCTATTAAATAGTGTTCCGTTCACGGTTTTGCCACGGACTAATATACACAGCGTTTATATGTCCGTTGTTGTGCTGTATGGTCTTTCTATCTCTGAAATGCATTTGTGAATTATTAATTTGCTATAAAATATTATAATTTAAAACAAATTTTTAAGAGGGTAAATATTAAAATTATTTGTTTACATCATCGCACTTACCACCTATATACCAATATTGATATTAAAGATTATTCTTACTTTAATAAGAAAAATTGAGTATTTTTTTCCAAGGGTGAGGTAGAAATTGTCTTTACGTTGCTTTATAGCAAGCTCACAGAAGCCCTCAATTCTGATTCAAAGTGAGTTTGAATCCCTAACTTTATTCGTTCTTTTAGGAGTAGAGAATGGAGCAGCATAGATTCGAGCTCAGTACCCCACCCCAAGAAAAACGACGGCGAGTTCTGGATGAGCTTGAAGGATTTTATCCGTCACTTTTCCGGTGTCACTGTGTGCTCAATTGTTCCGGACTTCGACAAAGACGGCTGCGCTGACTCTCTCAGTGAGTTGGTTTTACTTTTTTATTTTTTATAAGATTCAAAGATACATGTATGACGTCTTCAACACATGAAACTGCCTTGCCAAACATCATGGTGTGATCAGAAACTTCAAAACAAACTTCACTTAATAAAGATAAACAAGAAATACATTGTTTGTTTCTATAACAAGTGCCCTCATCTTTAAACCATTGCTTTCTATTGCACACCAGTTTAGCTGTTGGAATAAATAATCTTTTTGAAAACAGGTGTCATGTCAGTACTTCATTCGTAAATATAGCCCATACAGTTTAAGATCGAACATTTCTCAAATTTTATCACAAAGCTATTGATATTGTACATTTGACTAAAATTCTAAAAGATATATGTAATAATATGAACCGGTCCTGTTAGTTTATATATCTTCTTTGAAAATATTCAGCCATAAGAGATTTCCATTCAACGCGACTTCTAAATATCTATGCATCACGTGACATTTATGTTTACGTTTTAAAAGTATGAATTTAAGAATAGGCGAAATACAAATTGCTACATGATTTTTACACAAGGTACTTTTGAGCTTTCTTTCCATTCAACTTTTAAGTGTATAGTTTGTGTGATATTTTGTATATTATGTATTTTGACAAACAGGATTAGGTAAGTATAATGCAACGTATAGTAAAGGACTCCATTTGATATCTGTTAATTTCTTACTAACTTCAAATGTTAGATGTTTTGTATTGTTTATATCTAACCAATGTTTAGAAGTTTGTTTAGCACAACTGGCTCTATTCAAGGGGGTCACTGGTGAGGTTTTGGATTTTTACATTTGTTATATTTCAAAAATCATGATTTAACTAAAAAAAAACAATTATGCAGTAGTAAACTATGGCAAAATAGGAATATTTTAGTGCAAAAATATGAACTTTTTGAGAAAAAATATTTTGACTTCACATTTTGTGACTGAATTGACAAATTTTCTTATATGCCAGAATATAGGGTAGGGGTACAAAATAGTCATTTTTCAAAAGCTGTTTAAAATGATTACTTAATTCAAACTTTATTACAAGTAGAATTGTTAGGATGTAAAATAAATTGTACTGCTAATAACAAGTTCCTTTTACAGTTCGTTGTTACATACCTATGCCGTCATATCTCAAATGTCGTCGAAATCTAAAAAACACATTTTTGTCAGTTTTTATGGAATTTCTTTCTTATATGCGCATTGACCCCTATTCCTTTTTTTCGCATTCTACATTTTGTAACACAATGGTCTTTTTTAAACTGTAGGCAAAATATCTAAAAAAAATCCTTGTTGATCCTTTATCATGAAAATATTCATTTATCAAACATTGACTGAAAAATGAAGTTTAGTAAAGCGGACAGGGTAATGATAAGGGGCGTTATATTTATTCAGATAATTATAGAAATACCACTATCTCTAATTTTTCATCTTACAGTTTGAAATACTACATTAGAAAAGATTAAAAATTGATACCTATTCTGAAAAAAACATCGTATATTGAATATACGTTTACAACACCAAAATTCTAGTTAATTCTGCATTTACCAACTTGATATGATAGTGTATCACTAAAAATTAATATTGCGAAAAAAGCGATTCCCCTTAAGTTGAAGACCATGACCGTTTCGAAAACGTTCGACTTCAAAGGAACTCGAAATAATTTGTCTCAACTCTATTTGAAAATACGCTAGACGGAAGTCTATTTTTATCTAGGAATTTTTAACATATTTATTTATTCTCGATTGCGAAACGGGTTCTTATTTATACAATTTATACTAATCGCTCTCGAGACCCACTTTCACTTGTGAGTCCATTGTACAGAACGAACTTCTTGGGATCATTTAAATATGTTCCTTATATCCGGAGTTTGCTTTATCCATATATCATTTTGAATTCATATAAAATGATTAAAGAAAAAAAAGTCGGACAGAAAAAAAATGTTCCTTATATCTGGAGTTTCGCTATATCCAGAGTCGTTGTATACAGAGTTTATTGCTCTTCAGAGGTGTTGTTAAGAGAGGTTGGAGTGTTCAGAGAACACATAGAATCGTTTCTTTCATGTTTGATAAACACTTCTTTTCAATACTGTATTGAATCTACTTATGGTCTACACTACGGATGGCCACCAACACGGTCATCCTCAATGCAGATCATGACTTTTTCTGTAGCAGCTACAATTTAATTATACTGATAGAAAGTTTTGTTTTCGCTAACATTGTCATGACAATGAACAGGGCTTAGCAGAATCGACGAAATTGAGATAAGTCTGGCATGCAATTGCTTGCGGTCAGTTGCTAGTAAACTATAGACGGGCTCAGTCTGTTGTGTACTTACTGTTTCAGAAAAAAAGTTGTTGTTTGTCGGTGGTTTAAGGAAATATAATGGAGAATTAATGCTTGATATAAATTTAAATTATCAAAATATTACCTAGAACGTCAGCAAGTATACTGAGCGTAAGAAGACTTATGGAAGCCATACGACGATGACGTCGTTAAATGACGTCACGTGTGCAATTCAAGCGATTTTCGACATAATTTTGAAACAGTCTATGGACACTAAATTTCAAAAACTGATACTTAATAGAAATGATAAGTACACTACCTAGTTGAGCATGGTTAATGTTTCGGGTCACTAGGTCAAAGGTCAAGGTAACAGGGGCTGGAGATAGTGCGGACGCTAAATTTCTTAAACCCCTGGTCATTTTACAGAAGTGATACGTACCATGCCTAGTTGTGCACGGTACCTGTTTCGTGTCACTAGGTCAAAGGTCACATGGGTGCGAGATAGTAAAATCTTGTGCACTTTTAATCTCCAAATCCGCTGGTCACAATTAAATGATATCTTTACGAGGTAATTAGTACCATACCTTGTTGTACATGATTCCGGTCAAATGTCAAGGTCACAGGGGCTAGACATAATGAAAAAAAATTCGCTCTTAATTTCTAAAGCCCCTGGTCAGAATTAAATTATACTTCACAGAAGCCTTAAGTTGTTCAGGTCTAATTATTAAAGCGTCAAATGTTACAAAAGTTTTATGCTTTGTTATTTGGATTTTTTGGAGGGGGGGGGGGGGGTATTTATCACCGTCAGTGAGAGATCTAGTTTTTAATGTTTTAATTGAGTGATTAAAGCACTAATAAATTTACCGGTTTTTTTAACTCTTGACTTTTAAAACCAAAAATAATATCAAACAGGGAATGCCACGTTCTAAAAGCCTTTATTCGAAGTTGAAAAACAACCTGAGACACTGTACTGTAATCTAGACAAATGGTGTCTCTTTATGTATACATTTACTCGAGGTGTAGTCAATAATTACTACTTACTTAGTATGTAGGTGCTAGAAAATGGAAGTGTTGTTACCTTTAGTATTTAGGTTTGTTATTTCTTCATCATTGTTTTCATGGATATTCTCATGTCATTGGTTACGGAAGTTTTACCTTGCTTGGCTTTAATGGACTCGTCCCTTTTTTCAAGTTGGACAAAGCCATTAATTGCCCAGATCGGTGCTCGCTGAAAATTAACATATATATATATTTATTTATTCTGTGGTGGTTTAAATTAACATATTCAGTGTTCTACTTCTCTGTTTTTGTTTTGTTTGATCAAATATGTAAGTTTTACTAATTTACAAGTAAGTTAAAACTTTGAAATGTTTACGAGCGATTTGGATGTCAAATAGAATAACGAAAACAAACACATGTTTAGTCACAGTTCAGTTGTCTCTGACAGTAATCCCAGGTACACTGATACTGAATTTTTAGTCATATAGTCTAAATGCGAACCCGCCCTATTTAACAAAATATTAATGATTGGGTGTTTTTATATGATACAGTTGAAAATGAGTTTTCATGTATGTTTCCCGGCTTCCAGATCATTGCACTAGCATGATTGGAGATTGGTACGGGGAAACAGCTGCTGGTTTTCAGGATATAATCAACAACCCTAGATATATGTTCAGACTAACAGATGAAGGTAAGTTAACGGTACTTAGTTGTCTTCAATAAAGGACACTTAAAATGGTAAAAAGTAAGGTCAGTAAATATGAAAAAAGGAAGGACACTAAAAATGGGAAAAAGTAAGAACACTAAAAGTGGAAAAAAGAAAGGATACTAAAACGGGGGAACAAAGTAAAGACACTATAAATGGTAAAAAAGTAGTGACACCAAAAATGGAAAAATAGTAAGGACACTTAAATTGGAAAAATAGTGACACCAAAAATGGAAAAAATGGTTAAAAGAATAAAAATATATGACTATAAAAATTGAAATAATAGTAACGTATATTTATATTCTTCAAAAGACTAAGTCTCGTACTTACGCCTAGTTATATTGTTACAGGTAAGGATGACGATGGAAAGGTCCCAATAGTTGTTCAGATCTGCCAGAGATTGAAGCACAGACAATTGAACAAGTTACCAATACGTGTTGACCTCTGCAAGGTATACACATAGGCTCTTACTTGCGGTTTTATTAGACCAAAGATATTTCTATTCCGATAATATGGAAGCCCTAGAAAGACTACTAACTTTCTTACTGCTGACTTTCCGCTTCCTTTAAAAGAAAGGAATTTGGGAGTAAGAAGTAAGGAAATTAGGAGTAAGAAGTAAGGAAATTGGGAGTCAGAAGTAAGAAAGTTGGAATTCAAATGTAAAGAAGTTGGAAGTCAAATGTAAAGAAGTTGGAAGTTACAGGTCGAAAGTAAAAAGGTTCAAAGTCAGAAGTAAGGAAAATTTGAAAGTAGAAGTCATACATGAGGAAAATGGAAGTCAGAAGTAAGAAAATTGGAAAGTTTGAACTAAGAAAGTTAGTGGTAAGTATGTAAAAGGTCCTTCTAAAGCTTTTTATAGATCGGTGCAGACGGTAAATGTGTTGTTTTTGTCTCTATTTTGAAAGTAGTCCGATATTTTACTATGCTCACTGTGGATGTTTTGAATAAAACAATGAACGAGATATTTTCTTAAATTTACAGGTTCTTGGCGAGCAAACAGCCAAGGGTAAACCAGTAATTGTGATGGAGTTGCTAGTGGGGGAAACTACTGATTACAATATTGAGCGACAAATGAGCGGTAGATACAAGTAAGTTATAACAACAATGCGAATTTTCATAGATTTAGTAGTAAGATATATTTACTTTACTAAAATTAGGCACTTTTTATGCATTTAATTAACTTTAACATATATTCGTTGTGGGGTCATTTTTTGAGGGATGGGACGTAAAGCTCAGTGTTATTTCCATTATTTTCTTTGAAGACCGAAATCTTGTTTATGTGAATGTTATATTAAAGAAAAAATGTGCATGAAATTAAACCTACTTTGTTGTTTTCAGAGTTGAGCCGGGACTATACGCCGTTCTTCCGTCCAGTAGGGACGCCGGGACAGAGAAAGAATTTATTGTTCGTGTATACACTCCGTTTCCTCTATATGATGTCAGGTACATATTTGTGTCCGGTATGATTGTTTGTAATCATATTTCAAATAAGAACAAATCCATTGACTTCTAACGTTAACTTGTCACAAAACAAAATACGGAATAGTGTAACACACGCTTTACTTTACACTAATCTTATACATTTACATTTGACCGGATGGTGCCTTTATTTTCATCCTGTCTATATTTCAGAGAGATTGGTCGCGATTACGCCGTGATGGAAACTTCAGAGTTCGTCTGTCCGGATAAAGCAGTCTCTGTCAGTAAGTATAAAGAAGAGAGAGTATACTAATGATAAATTTAGTGAAATTTAAACGTGTTCATTCTTGTATCACGGCACATGAGAGCTAACTAATCTGTTTATGACACCTTGCTTTGTGAAAGAGTGCGGATCTTAAAACTGTCCTCTATCTCAAATAAGAGTATAGTTTCAACTAAGTAGTATAGAAAATTTGCCATGATACAAATCAGATAGAGTACTGTTTGCTCGACCAAATATGTTATTACGAACAACACTCAGTCTATTACTTACACCTAATGCATAAAACTGAGAGGAAGAACATTTATATGTATTGAAGCGGAATCCCTCTTTCACACAGGCTTCAGGAAAAAAAATAACTGTGTCTACAAAGACATAAATAAAAACTTAGAATCAAAATTATTAATATCTGGGATTAGGTATATAGACATTTGTCAAAACTAAGAATCAAATCGGAGATAAGGCGTGATTTTTTCCATAAGATAGTCTTCATTTTAGCTTAGCTTACACTTTACAAGGCAGTTATGCAACACTAAAAGTCTTGTTACGTAATAATTGTCTAGTCATATGATATTCTTGTTGTGTACATAGGTCATTCAAAAACCTTCTTTGGAGAGTTTAAACAAGGGGTAAACGCTGGCGGTCAGATTTGTCATTCAACATTCTACAAAAATCCGGAAATTGAATTTAAAATAACCAGAGGGGGTGAGTAATGTGCTGCACTAAATGACACAATTAGTTTCATTAGCGGTGGACATGACATGGAGAATTAATAAAAATCTCTACATCTACCTCTTAGTTATTACTTTTTCTATATTTGTTGACGAAGTTAATTGGAAATGACAATATGTTTCTAGTCTCGTTGCCAACATAAATAAGGTCGGTCATTTGGCCTTTTTTTATTTTGCCTATTTTGCTCTAAAAAGCACTTAGAAAAGTGTATCTATTGGATCATGTTCTTCCACAAATAAAGTTCCAGGTCGGCAGTGAAAATGTATGGTCGGTCAAGAAATCGAACACATATTATTTTTGCCTAAGCATTGTTGACGTTCATATCATCAGCATACCAGTAAATAACAATCTATCGAGTTAAAGACCGGCCAATATCGCATTTTATTTCTTTTCCATTTTGCACAGTGTCAATAAACAATAGCAAATTGAAAGCTGTTTTATAGGTCATACAATAAGTGGGATATTTTCTCAAATTTAAAGATTAAAACGTTACAGAATGACTTTTCAAGTTTTGGCGGCCATCTTGGACGTCATCTTGGATTCCCCAGAACTCCATCACCATGCTTAATTTTGGCCAGTAATTTCCTAAGTTTTAGTTTGTTACAAACAGTTTAGTATATAAATAATCTTGTTACAAGGGGTGAGGCTGGTGGTGGGTCAAGGTTCACAGTTTTGTTAATCAAAAGTTCACCTTACCAAATATATGGGTTTATCATTTTATTTTGCAGTTATTGAAATATGTTAAACAAGTTTGTTACATATTTCATCTTTCAGAACAGCTGGTCAATATCACAGCAACACAAGAGAAGAGCAATGAGATATATTCTCTGGGACTCCGTCTGTTCAAGGTACTAGATATATATGTATTACCTTGAGGTTAGTCCTTTGATCTGTTGGTTAGATATTACGCCCGAGAAATGAAATCTATAATTAAAGATAGCACAGACTCCACTGATGCAATGCTTTTAATAATCGCCATAACCATTTCTTCGTTAACAACGAGACAATTCTTTGCTGTATAACATAGGGTTTTATGTAACAGAGTTTATCCAGCATAATGCTTATCATGTCTTTCCTAAGTGAAAATCTGTGATAAATATTTGACTGAATGTTTGATAAAGGTTAGCCTTATTCTAATATCATAGTTAGATGACGGTATTGAACTCAAAGAGGACGAAAGTCACCAGGATTACCTGGAAAGTCACTATAACAGTTGTCCGAGGACGCTCAAAGGTGAACAAGGAACTTTCATGACGGGTAAAATGTCTTGTTCTCACTTTTAATACCCCTGCTTCCTATGGTGTATTCTGATTTGACCTCGAACAGATAAACGTATGTTAGTCACGGGTCACCTCAGTGAAGCGGCCACCTCCCTTAGGCCGACATTGTCATATTGACCATTTTACACTCCCGTCCATAGACGGCGGCGGGTGGTGTCGATGGACGGCGATGGCGGGAAATGACGTCCACAAACATTGTTCACTCTCTTAAGTCAAACAGTGTTCATCCAATTTTGACCAACATGCTTGTAGGCATGATATCTCTCTTAAGATTGATAAACAGTGAAATCGCTCGAGACACTTCTGGATTATTGCGCCTGAATTATTCAAAATTGATAGAATTAGTATTGTTAACTCTCCTAACAATTTTAACCCAGTCACTTAACTTGACCAAAGTGTTTGTGGGTATTATATCCCGGCCAATTTTAATAAGTAGCTATAAAGCTGCAGTTAATATAGAGTCATGGCCCTTGAATTGCTGAAAAATCATAATTTCTCCCGACATAAATCGCGAATAACTAAAAACATAAGACCTGTCATACAGGTTCGTAGGTGTATTTTGAAACAATTTGGCACTCTTGTTTTGTATAAAACATACCCGTTTTAAACAATAACCTGCTTGATGTGTCCACGTTAATGTATCTCTTAGAATTACTGCTTAACACAGGTTTGACTGTATACACGTTTCGATGGGTTCTTTCTGTTCTGTCAAACATCCATGACGTGTGTATGACTAACAACTGAAAATGCGACTTTTTAATCAATAAGACAGTTTTATACCATTCAAAGTATCCATTTGTTTATTTTTGGTATTGGCGTGAATTTTTGCAGGCAGCCGAAAATAGTTCTATCTTTTGACGTTAGTTTAACCATGTG
This sequence comes from Saxidomus gigantea, assembly GCA_032359765.1. NCBI lineage: Eukaryota > Metazoa > Mollusca > Bivalvia > Venerida > Veneridae > Saxidomus > Saxidomus gigantea. The sequence goes on from JAUMHA010059319.1 coordinate 17,116, forward strand.
ATGATTGCCACGTTTTGTCTGCTTTAGATTCAAGTGCTGATATAACGCATAAGTTAAGGCCAGGACGCTACTTTGTGCTACTACACTTGGACTCACCATCACAACAGAAACGTTTTGCTGTGATACTTAGATCAACATGTCGCCTACAGACACGGTAAGTATATCATATCACCTTCAGACACGGTAAGAAGATCATGTCACATTCAGACACGGTAAGAAGATCATGTCACATTCAGACACGGTAAGAAGATAGTGTCACCTTCAAATACTGATAAAGTGACACTTGGCCATTGCTTGGATACTAATCATGTAAGTACTGTCAACGGTGGTTGTGCCCATTTAATAGGTGTTTCTTTCATCTTTTCACTCAAAAGGACCGCCCTGTCATGGAAACTGACTGGTGTCATAAAGTTAGCAGAACAAAGAATGAACATAACAACGCGTTGCAATTTGGCTGCGATAACTCCTATTTTTATGTTCCATTTGATAAACATTTTTTTTCTCTCTGTTTCAGGTTACACAGACTTGACTAACAGTCAGTTATCACGTCACTTCAAACTACCTCCGTCCATTACTCATATCACGTGAATTGTTGCTGACGTAACACATATGAGGCTACAAACGTATACATTACCCGAAAACTAGTTACTGAATATTTCTAAGAACAAGCATAATCATCATACATGGATCTGCAGTTACTGTGCCATCATATTTATTGTGTAGTTACATGATTTGAAAAAGTTTATCTACAATGCATATTCAAGGGAGACTACTAATGTCGATGACAGGATATATCTAAGTTGCCCATGGAATGGAACGCATATCAAATTTTCCAATAAGTCTATGATAGGTGTAGACTATACATTGCTAATGACAACTTTATGATTAAAGGTAGACCTATTTTACTCATGTAGAAGCATTTCAACTCAAATCTTATGCTTTAAAACATATTCCTATAGATATATATTATGTCATGCCAGGTCCTGTGATTCATGGCATATGCTATATGAATTGTCAAATGAAAATCGTATGAACGCAATCTTTGCTTAGAATGTGAAGCATTGCATTGTTTTACAGTAATCAGGTGAAATTATCAGAACAGGTCAGAAAAGCAATACCAGTAGATCTATAACTGAACAGTTTTCACTTTTAAAGCCTTTCCATTCAAACCTTAAGACGTGTTGTACATTTAAATTATTAAGGTAGTTTAGCAAACTTTAAGATAGACGTGACTGTGGGTACATATCTAGCAAACAGCTACCCACACACGGGACACTAAAATAATACAAATTGTGCAAAATTATTAACACGAAATATACAGCATAAACGTAAAATATACAACACAAATCATTTGGCACAATTTGAAAAACAACAACAACAACAATAATATAATAGTTCAGCATTAGCATATTAAGTATAAATTAAACGCCAAACTATTTTTTATCAGCATTATATGTTTTTCTTTTCAATTTGATAGCAATTTTATTTGGATTCTAGCTATTATAATATAGCATTATCAATCATTTGGAGTTCTTCTGTCATAATCAATGCACAGTTGAATAATTGTAAATGGTGACCTGAACTTAGCAGCAGTCTGCCTAATGCAGTCTATACCGATGTATTTGAATTGAACATTTTTGGATCGATTGATTTTTCAATCTATTCAATGTTAACAGAGTATTTAACTTCCTTACGGCCGAACGCTTTACATACAAACAAGTAGTTCCATATATCCAGTTGTTACGAATTATACTGTCTTCTGTTTTTAAAAATTATATAGTAACAGATCTAAATAATATGAAAACATTTCAGAATAGCATAATATTATATTGTTGTTTTTCTTATAATTTGAAACTAAAAATCAACGAGGTATCTGTTCTGTATAGAACTATTTTCCTACGCGGTTTTGATCAAAACAGTTTCCTAGTCAGACCGGATACACTAAATTCAGTGTTTCCGAGAGAGCGCGTCTTTTGCGGTTTTGACGCACTCATTTTGTCAATGATGCAACAGAAATAGCAAAGAGCGTCTTCTTTGACGCAATTAAAATGTGTATGATCAAATTACTACAAAAACAACATTTCAAAACC
>JAUMHA010059430.1:0-16323 GCA_032359765.1 Saxidomus gigantea
GAAAGTTAAAAAGACCTGGGTGGTCATTTTGTCGATTCACTGAAATTTCAACATAATACACATACTTTTCTTCGTGTCTTGCATAAGATAATGTACATGCCATTGAAATAACTGTCACTTCATTTTCGCTTAGTAGTGGACCTTTGAATTTTCAAGAGGTCATAGTCCGAATAATCTTGATAAAATCTAATCAAGCATACAAATACTATTATTCACCACATGTCGACAATACTCAGCATTTAAAAACAATATATGATAATAAAAACTGAAAGTTCTGAACAGAAATAATTTTGGGTTCTCGCTTAAGAAAGTGGTACAAATAAAGGTTATTTCCGCCGGTAAAACTTCTAGACCTACTTGTAATTGTGCTTCTTGGACTTTAAAGGAGATTTTAGTGTGTCATTCTTAATGCTAAATAAAGTTTCAATTTTATTACAAGCTGCATGCTATGCAAATTTTGACGAGGAATCTCTACACATGCCCAAACTAAGCAATGTAAGTATCATGATGTTGTTTTCTAAAAACACGCCAAAATCACATGAACATCGATAAGTTATTTAACTGCCAACAAGTTTTTGCACCATGTTTTGTTCGATATTGTTGACTGACAGGAAAAACTTTCAAACATTTAAAAAACAATCTTCAAGGCGCGTATTCCAAATATGTGTAATGATATTTACAAAGGTTCAAAGTCAAAGTTCACACAATGCAGTGGAAAAAACAGCACACTCATGTGTGTTTTCTAATGCTATCTGGTCCCCATAACTAGTTCTTCTCATATTGCACATTTACTTATATATATGTTCTGAACCAACTCTCAGTAACATTGAAACTGTGCGCAACTGTATGAGCATTTATTTACTTAAGAAAAGATTAGATTGTGTATTTTTTTATGTCTAGTACTGGTTTCATGATTTGATTGCATTCGGTCACTTCAGTTTATTATAAGTTACAGAACCATGATAAATGACCGATGGCATATGGTATCAGAATCATGACTGCTTAAGGTATCAGAAACTGTCACCTCACTTGATGTTTTGTATACTGTATCAGTTCAACTTGATATATATCTGTAAATTCTTGCTTTGGTCACACTCACCATAATGACTGCTTGTGCACAACAAAGCCAGCTAACCAAGCCAGCCAAGCCAACCAGCCAGGCAAGCAAACCAACCCAGGGCCAGCCAAGCCAGACAGGCCAGCCAACCAAGCCAACATAGCCAACCAGGCAGTTGTCCAGCCAACCAAGCCAGACAGCCCAGCTGAGCCAACTAGCCACCAAAGCCAAGCCAGCTAGACCAGCCAACCATTCAGTCAGGCAAGCCAGCCTGCCAACAAGCAAGCCAGACCAGCCAACCATGCCAGCAAGTCAGTCAAGCCAACCAAGCCAGGCAGTCCAGTTAGCCAAGCCAGCAAGCCAAGCAAACCAGGCAAGCCAAACAAACAAGCAAGCCAACCAGCCCAGCCCAGCCCAGCCCAGCCCAGCCCAGCCCAGCCAGCCAGCCAGCCCAGTCAACCAAGCCAGTCAGACAAGCCAGCCAGCCAGCCAAGCCAACCAGGCACCACCAGCAGCAGCAGAAACAGCTGTCCAAGACAGAGGCCAACAAAGAGTCTGAGCCTGAGACCCAGCGCAAGGCCCGGCCTGAGGCACAGTCCAAAAAGACACCACAGCCTTTGTTTGAAATCGAGTCACGAACAAGCCGCCAGTCTCGAAAGTTCAAAACCCACTGCCAAGTGCATGATGTAATGTTCAAGAAATACAGGCGTCCTTTTGAGACCACACACGTCCTATTTCATAATGTGGTGGTTATGACGGTACAATAAGAACTGCTGAGCCTCCGGACAAGTGTCGCCCAATTGATGTCGAGTAGAAGCACTCACGCCTTTTTATAAACGGAGAAGGGTATTTCCCTGGAGGAGTGTATAAAGGAGAGCGTAAGTTGTGCCAGTCGTCAGTTGTTATCAGACAACCGTCAGACGTACCTAGTCATCAGATGTACTCAGTCATGAGACAGTCATCAGACCTATGGTACTGGTACCTAACGCAGGCACCAGCAGCAGCAGTAGCCTAGCAGTAGCAGCAGTAACAGCGGTAGCGGTGAGTAAGAAGAAAACAATTTTAGAAAGTTAAAAAGTACAGGCTCTCCCTGTTAAGAAAAAAGAAGCAACAACAACATTAGCAGCAGCAACATTACCACTACCACCAGTCCAAGACAGAGCCTGAGCCAGAGCCAGGGCCTGAAGCACCGTCCAAGAAGGCACTACATCCCTTGTTTGAGATAGAACCACGTACACTCCGACAGTCTCGAAACTTCAAAACACAGAGCCAGGCGTATTATGTCATGTTCAGGAAATACAGTCGTCCTTTTGAGACCAAACAGATCTTATTTCATAAGCTGGTGGAGGGGCAGAAAGAACAATGCCAGATACAGTCGACGGATCAAGTGCGAGTCTCTTTTTACCATACAGGGTTAAATTTTGGCATTCGCATCCCATTCGATCATGCCGGGAACGTCACAGGGGACCGATTGCTGGACGAGTGTGCGCGTGTGGTGCAGAGTACTAGTAATCAAGACTTAAAGATCCATGCTGGAGGCATGTAAGCTGAAATAACACACATCTATATGCCGGAGTGGTCTGGAAAAGCCAGACGACCCATGCATCATGGGTCACTCGTGAGTATTCAGTAGATGACCCGCCTCAAACGAAGTATTGTTACCATTAAGAACACTGAAGACAGTATGTGTTTGGCTCGAGCGATGTGGTGGAGATCATACAGGTGTTCGACTCACAGAAATGGCAAAAGGCTGGTTTCCTTTCTGTGTTAACACGGAGGATTACCAGAACTACGTGGGGTCCATGTTTCCACTGCATTACTATGAACCCGGCAGAATGAAGCCTGAACAGCGGGAGGTCTTCCTGGTATGGTACCAAGAACATAGCCAAGATGTCTTCGATTTTGAAAAGGAGATGGAACATTGATGTGTTGCAGGATTTCGTGCATGCTTACAAGCACAGTTTTCATCGAAGCATTCAAACAACCCAGGCTTCGGTCACGACACAACAGGTGCCTGAGATTACTCAACACCTGTATGGATACAAGGCACCTAGAGCTAAACTTTCGAGATTTAGTGAGATTTAGTGCGTATCAACAAGACCAAACGAACAATTGACAAAGGGTACCTACCCAACAGGGCCACCGAGTTCTTTAGAATTATTTGAATTCGTCACAGATCACCACCAACAGTACAGCTCGAAGATCTTATTGAACGTATTGAAGGCTCTATCTACCTGCCCGAAATTCAGCCGATAAAAGACTGGGACATTTATGAAATTGAATCAGTTCTCGGACGACGCTCCAGGAAAGAAGGCAGAAAAATAATTAAGGAAATCAAAGTCCATTGGGAATGCTCAGTGACAGTTCCATGACTTTGTTTCCTCGCAATTCGCAAAGTGAGTTTCGTACCAACTTGATGAAACCTATGGATCTCAATAAAGAGAAGTGGGAAATGGCTCTCGTCGAACTCATCATTCCCAATTCATTCTCAAGTTGTGAACATCACCGAACAGGAAGCGCATTTTGACATCATCACGACGGATCCAAGTTTAGGCAAAGAGTTTGCAAAAGTTATCAACAAATGCCAAAAACAAGCGACTCAGTATACTGTATCGCTCTGCTTCAAAGCCGGAATATAAGCGACACCTGCTCACTTGATGGAGTAAATCGATAACGCCATTCAACAGACGCTGGGAGACGTTTTTCTTAAAAACGAATCATATTCAAAAAGGACACAACATGTGAAATTCAATGAAATGAGGAAAGTCGAGAGACGCAAATTGTCCTCTTCCACCCGAATCTCGCTCTTAAGGAGTGAAAACCAACGACTCGGATATCTTCCCGCCACATACTCATTCTTTTCCGTACGGGGTGGATCTCAATGTCGGATGTTATCATTTGTTAATTTACTCGGTTCTGGCCGAATATACCTTCGTTGGAGACATCGAAGCCCCACTGTTAAGAGCTGTGTCGTTCACAGGAGGAAAGGGAGGTCGTGTCAGTCACCATCATCACGAATTTGTCAATCTGCATTACGTTCCCGTTGCCAAGTCGAAGTTTGATGAAATCGGGATCAACACAAGGAGCGATTTGGTACAACTGGCTCAGTTCGTCAGTGGCAAGTCGATGGCCAAGTTACACTAAAGATAAAAATCAACCTTATCTTTCTAATTGCATCCTGTGCATCCTGTGTATCGTGGTATACCGCGTCAGTATGATCAAGGACTGGGAAGTATATTCAATTGGCCGCCAAATCGGCGATCCCGTTGTTGATGCCTGCCGCCAAATCCGCATTGAATACATTGTAAAACGAAGGAATAAAAACCGTCGAGGAAATGATCCTGATGAGAGAGAACCCAGGCCCCGATTTTACGAAAATACTTAGGTAATTGCTCAGCTGTGTACGCTATTTCAAAGTCAAATTGTCATTAAAAATAAGGCCATTTCTTGTTGTCATTTTTAACGATAGTCTATCTTTAAATGAAATGAACATGTTGGAAGAAAAAAGATGTTGTATAGTTCTAAATGGAAGTCAGACATGGCGAAAAATTCATTTGAGTACAACTCAAGAATTTTAAGAATTTACTTATATAAATAACTTGCTATAAAACAACATTTCCTGCACAAATACTGACAAGTGCATATAAATGTAATAAATGGGTAAATACAATTCTGACAAACGTGAATTCTTAAAATGAATAAGCATGCAAGGAGCTGATAAGTGTTGATATAAGTTGAACATGTTTCTGAGTAAACACTTGAGTATTTTCGCAAAAATAGGGGCCTGATCGTTAGGAACCATGCTCAACAAGCTGACACGCACCAAGCCACCAACTATGCCACCCACAAAAAGAAGACGCATAAACCTATCTCATCAGTTTTCTTTGAGACATCGCCGGAGACAGCTGAAAAAAACAAGACAAACTGGATATTTTTGATTAATCATTTGATTAATCAAGATTCATCATGGTGCAACACGGTTCCTGCGAGTGTAGTAAATCGGAATTGGATGTGATATTTGTTCCACCCACCATGACAGCCATGCACGAAAGCCAATGGACAGAACATTATCCTATTTCAGCTCTGATTAATACGGCTCCGATTTAATTCATCATTCCGGCACAGACTGAAAAGTGGACAGATCTCAATCAGGCCTACTTGTACTTGAAGGTCAATATCATCAAAGGCGATGGATCAGATTTAGCGGGTGACACGCATGCTTTCCTGGCCAACAACATTTTATACAGTATGTTCAGTAGTGTGAATCTGTATCTGAACAACAAACTGGTCAGAAATACTTCAGACACATATCGAAGGCCTACCTGGAGAATCTACTGTCTTATGAGCCCCACTCTTGAAGTCAATGGAACTTTGGGTCAAGGATACTTGCAAATAAATACTACCGATGCTGGATTTATCGCACGACGATTGAGCATTTATCAAAGCCGAAGTCTGGAACTGATTAGACGATTACATCTAGACCTGTTCTTACAGGGAAAATACTGACCAAACGGTATATAGATGCGACGCCGGCTAAATAAGACCAGCACAGAGTTCTGCACGATCGTTCAAGAAGCTGTCAAAATCCAGTTTCTACACGCTGAATTCAACGTAAGCACTGTCGACCTGCTCCCTGCGGTGGCCTATAATTTAAATAAGGCGATTGCTGACCAAAAACATGAGATTCCCCATCCTACAAGCAGAGGTTAAAACCTTTATCATCTCTGGATGTCAAAGATCCAAAATTGAAGATCATCTCTTCCAAGGACAGCTGCCTAAACGCTTGTTTATCGGCATGGTCAGAAACGCCTTCATTAACGAAACTTTTGCCAGCAACCGCTTTGATCTTCAACATTTCAATTTATCAAAAATAGAGGTCAGCGTCGATGGTCATACCAACCGAGCTTTATATCCGAACTTTGCAGAAAGAGAATGCTTAAGGTCCTACGTGTCACTGCATCAAGCTCTTTGGGCTCTCGGTGTCAATCGGACCATGGGCCTCACGCTAAACGAGTTTCAGAATGGTTACACACTGTGTGGATTTGAGGGAGTGAAGGACAGCTTCATCCTATAAAAATTGGGAACCTACAGTTTGCTACACCACTCGGCGACCTGCTCGTGTATTCTGAATTCAACAATCAGATTGAAATTAACGGTATTAGACTATTAATCATACGATTCATCATCATGGAAGAGGACTATGAGGAACAGCTAGAGAAAGCCTTTATGGAGGTTGTGTCTACACCCCCTCCCGCGATTAAAGACGAAGTATGAACAGGATCATTTGGACAACAATTTGGACCAAATTCAAAGGGATCTAGAAGCAACCGTGGTAGATACATTTCAGCCATTGATCACATAGTGACATTTATTGGTCATAATGTGTCCATATTGCTTGTTTCAATGCTTGTTCATATGTTTTTCTTGTTAATAACGCCTTGTTTGAATACTTGATTCAATGCTTGTTTATAATGCTTGTTTCAATGCTTGTTCATATTGCTTTGTTTACGTTGTTCTTGTAAATAATTAATTATTCAATAAAATAGGAGGGCTTGTATTCTAATAATGGACCCTACCAGGATTGGTTCTGTAGTCCTGGTATCCCTGTGTATGGGGAAAATTCCAATAGAGACACCATGGGTGTCATACTGTCCCCATAGAGTTCTATACACGGTGTCATACTGCCCATACACAGTGCTATATCACACATGCAAATCCCCTAACGGGACAAAGAGGCACTTCTCTGTACCATACCACATGTCATACTGCGAAATATCGGTGCATAGGGTGTCATACTGCCTAAAATCAGACCCCAATACGGTCCTCATAGGATTCTCCATACCGCCCCATAAATACTCCATATCACCAACCCTTGCTACTACTCCTGTTGTTTTCAACATGTGTAACGGTTTTACCATAGTGTATTGTTTGGTATCGACAGGGTTTCCTTTCCTTGAAGTACACAATTTACCTCACACTCATGTTGCACCGCTTTTTGGTATTGAACAGTTATCCTTTGCTTCCGGTTTGCGAGAAGGCGGAGGATACCTACTCCCACCCAAGTGACAATCCCTGGCAAGAACACGCCCATGTAGAACTGTCCTCATTCAAACAGTACGGCATTGTTTTTTTTTCACCTTTACAAAGTGTTCAGGACAGGTAGACCAGTATTAGTATCAAATAGCTTTCTTTTGTCTTCTTATAACAAAACAGAAGTTTCTAGTCAGAAAGTTTGTTACAGCTATCAATGTGTCCATAACTTTTACCAAATACAGAGGTGAACAGATAAAAGTACATGTAGTCTGATAGTTGGTTATATTGCTTCTGAACCTCTTGTTCAAGATAGCACGTTTCCCTTCAAATCTGCTTCATCTACATGGATTTGTATAGGACAGAAGTGAGTGCATGTGTGTACTAGTATACCAACTCTTCACAGCGAGCTCCGCTCGGAAATACCGCAAGTCAAAGTAATTGGTGTGTATAGTCTTATAGTAGAAGAATTGTTAAAGAATCAAGGCCGGTGGCCTTGTGTTACTTTAGGCCAAAAAAATTATTTTTAAGATAAACAGTTCTAACGGTGAACTACAGCACGTCATGGAAATGGTTGGTACACTTTCATAAAAATGAGGTGTCTTCGGATATAAACACCACCGAATCGGTTGTTTAAGATCGGTCTTTTTTTCGGGTCACTGTTTGACCCTACTAAGATTCATTCAGGTGTGAAAAAAAAACTTTTGCGGATAATAAACACAAAATGCACGGTATAGGTATGATGAGGTTTTATGACATTCATTTTTGGACTCGAAAAAGCTTGATGGCCTTCTGCCAAATCGGTTATCTTGACTTTCTTGAAAACTTATTTTGTGTAGAAACACGTGGACTCTGATAAGTCGTTGGTATCTTTGAGTGCCCCTTTTAATATGATGTTTAATACAAGTGTCCTTTGCAAATGAAGTCGATAGGTGTGTTGGCTCCGAAATAAATATGTAGCAAAGTCTGAGGCGGAATTCAATTCCCTATGTCAATTGCATGTCTTTATAAGGGATATCTACTGAGATGGCTTGCTTTGCAACTCCAGTCTGTCCCTGAATGAAACATGTCACAATCACTCAGTCCTGGTCGTACTTTATGTAGGTCTGCGCAGGTTGGTCGAGTGGAGATAATACTAAGATCAGAATATTTAAAAAGCTGGGCCTGCAAGTTGGAAAATAGATCATTTCTATCGACAAGATCTCAAAATTTACGTGAAGGAGTTGGTGGTAAGATCTATAGTTATTACTTCTAGTTGCTGTGTAGGTTGAATAGACAATATCTTGGAGGTTCAAGTGACCAATGAACCAGATACTTGCCAGAGACAATTAAAAAAGCAGTACAATTAGGTAAACAGTTTAATAAATGTTTCATTTTAAACACGTATCTGAGATTCACTAAATCTGTCGATAAGCGCTAAACAAAACTTAAAATTCAGCGAATAAAGATAAGCTACATGTGCAAATTCATCTGAGACAACATATGGGTGCGGTGATATGAGTTGACATTGTGTTTAAATCTGTAACTTGATTTTACACAATTACAACTTAATTAAGTTATATTATACACATGAAAAAATGAAATGCGCCGCTTTCTTTTCCAGTTAATGTCTGAAACTTCATTGTCTACACATTATGCTGTTTCATAACAGGCAGTATGCTCAAGTCCGTGTGTTGCAACCAAACCCTTCGCTTGTAATTTACAATATACATGTACATTGTATGTGGGTTTGTCTAAACTTAAAAGCACAACGATGTACCGATTTATTGGTAGTAGATAAGGCGGTCAAACGGTAAACATCGTAGTCAACTTGTCCCTGTAGAAGTTTTACGTTTATGAAAGCAATGTCCACTTTCGAGACAACTTTTATAAGGCATAGAGATAGCAGTTTTTCTAGTTCACATATATTTCAACATCAGTGTTTCTCTTTCTTTTCTTCTCATTCTGTGAGCACATTTTGGAGATCGGGATCAGAGACTGGATCCCTGCAGCAAGGAGGAACAACAGGCCAGCAAATCCAAGAGACATGGCGTAGTCCTGACTGTATTGATAAACCAACCCTGAAGTCAGATATAAATATAACGATATGTACAAAAATGACGAAGCAGAAAAAAAATATCAAAGATCAAATGACGACTTTGATTTTTTGTCATGTACAATTTACAGAATAACAACCGCCCAAACACAGAAAATCCGTTGCTTTAAAAATGTGTACACTGTAATAATTATTGTTTACAGGGTGGTGATTCGGTTGCACATACGATTAAATGCCGACCACAGGAACTTTTTTGCTGAATCATGAATTAAATGTTTGATGACTATTTGCAATGGCAGTACTAATCTTTAACTTCAGTCATTAGGATTTGCCTACATTTTAACAGTATGTAATGAAAAAGTCAGAACTGTAAGCGAAAATCCTAACTAGTAAAATAGGCCTAAAAATCGTCAAAATGACTTTAGTTTTTCTTGTTCGTCGGATTTCTCGTAGTAGATAAAAACAAGACTATCGTTAAAAAAGATGGTCGGCGCAATTTTGAGAATATGAGAGCGTTTTTTAGTAAAAAGTAATGTGAAGTTTAATGTTTAGTCTGAAAGCGCCAATGCCACAGGGTGAGAAAAAGTATACACCTTTATCGAGAGGCGAAGCCATGGCCCTTCGTTTACAGAGATGTTACAGCAAATGCAAAGACTGAGCTAACCGACCGCTTGCTACTTGTCGCCCAAATTGTGATTAAGTATGTACTGTGAAATGTGCATCAGGAAAACAAACTTATTCCTCATGAATATGTTACATGAAATATTGACTATTGACTGGTCGAGAACGTATAATTACACTACACTTATAATTAACATTAGTTTGGCCGTTACAACATATTATGTTGATAGATATGAATTATTTACATACTATCATTATAAATCCAATCAAGACAGACTGAAAAGGCATTTTCATTCGGTGTTAGCCAATCAAAAGTTGCCATACAGAGCAAATTTCTCAATTCAAAATAATGACAGTTGATTCTACGTTCCTGATTCTACTTGTCATTGCATTGGCAGTTGAAAAGTTACCAACTTCCGGTCAAGAGCGGACTTAATATGACTGTACGAAAATATGAAATCTTACATAATCCGAAACTGCGGGAGTGGATGGAAATTTTTAAAGTGTTCCCTGAATAAGCCTATGTGTATTTAAGTGATCATGGGCGGTAGAGGTCCATTTTACAATGCTATATGCCAAATATCTATCAAAGCTCTATGCATTGTCAATGAGGTTTCAGACAAGATGTTTGAAGTTGTTCCTATATAATCCTATGTAAAATCCAGCGACCCCTTAGATGGAGTCAATTTTGACCTGAGGATCAGGATTTGAACAACCTTGTTAACGGTCCACTATTTAATGTTACATCCCAAATATCTAAACTCTGTGCCTTCCGGTTTTTGAGAAGAAGATTTTAATTTTTTCCTATTTGCTGTCATAGTAACCAGAGTTCTGCATGGAATGGAATTATTTGAGCAACTTTGAAAGAGCTTTATGCAAGGAACATCCCTGCTAAATCATAAACATTGGCCCATTGGTTTCACAGATGCCCTTTGGAGGCGTACATACGACGGACGGCGAGTGATCACAAATAACTCACTGTGGCACTATGTGCCAGATGAGCTAATAAAAACATATTTATATAATGATGTCATGAATTTGAGGAAATAACCTCTGGAAGGGACAATAACTACATGAAGTATCGACTTGAAACATCTGACTAGTTAATAGTATTCTTCAATCAAACGGCAAAGTCGCCATTTCTTATTTTGACCACCCGCAAGATTTTGGCTTACCGGTACTATTGGTGTGATGATACCGCAACACTAAAGTGTCTCTCTCGGATGTCGTAAGTATCAAACCTACTTTAATCTAAATCTAGTTCCTATTTTGAGATATACGGTTGCTTCTATTAGATATACGGGTGTTACTAAAATACGATTTATCATCAACAATAAACCACAATAATTACCATAATTCTTGCAATCATTCAATGAAGTTGTCACTATAATCTTTACGACCTGTAAAGTTAACGGGTTTTTTGTTTGTTTACATTATGCACTTACTATACAGCACATATTTATTTGATATTGCCTCATGTGCAATACGATTCTTCAACATGGTTTTGAACATTAATTACATAGATGTAAGTTCGAAATAATACCATAGTGTATAATCTAAACTTACCCGCTAATGGAGGACCAATCAGGGCGGCAGGCCCTTTGGCCATATTCAAAAAACCGAGAGATGACGTAAGCTTATCAACTCCTAGACAGTCTATCATTACTATAATCTGCAGAGGTGGAAAATATCCTGAAATGATAATGAAAGTAGTTTTCTAAATTAATTCTCATATAAGGTTATACGATTCAAATTTATACAATAATATGTTATTCAGCGAGAACACGTTTAAATTGATTTACTTAACTGTTCTGTTCAATTACATTATTTTTTCTGAAACTGAATGAATGCAAAGACTAATGATGATCTTGTAAAATATTTAGGAAAACATTATCATACCTATAAAATATCCCATTCCGATGGCATAGATGCATAGTGATTCAAATGTAGTGCACAGAGAAAATACTACACACCCTACACCACACATGAACACCCCCATATTGCACAGCCATAAAGCGTCGATATGTCGCAGATTAGCCAAACATCCCGCGGAAAGACGGCCTAATATATTAAAAGCACCTGAAAACATAGTTCACATTTTTAATATCATAGAAATATTACGCATACTTTAAAACTATCTGACATCAAAATTAAATTGTTGTTTGAACTTAGTTATTTTACATCGGGTGTACACTCGCGTGTTTTTAACTTATATTCATTACTCTCGGTGAATTGGAGCTCTCACTATATAGTACGCACGTCAAAACACGGAACTGTGGTCCGGAAGTTCCTCATACTAGATTGGAACCAGCGCCCTCCGATTTAGGAGTTCGGCTCTCTATCCCTAAACCGTGGCGCCGGACATTCCAGAAATAGATTTCTAGACAAAACAGAATTTGCTAAAAATATATCTTGATACTATCAACACATCTGATGGGCATTAAAGTTACTGTCAAGGTAAAGTGTTGATCATGCACTACATGCATACTATAAGTATATGTATTTTCTAACACCGGATACCTTCGACATGAATTGGAGCCAACATAGATAAAACTTTTAGAAACAGAAAGAAAACTATGCTATTTTTTTGAATCAAGAATAATTTTATAAATTAATGAACATCTCCGATTAACAGAATGTGCTTTTCTGTCGTTTCGAAAGTTAAATGCCTTGCATACCATGTTAAGCAAACAAGATTGCCCACTTGAAAATTTTCCAAAGCAATGACATTTTAATCCATAATAGTTAACTGAAAATGCGTTTCAATAACTACTTATATGATTAGAATGTATTATTTAGACTTAGTATAACATACCATATAAGGCCATAACAATCGACATTTGTGTCCCGTCCAAGCCAATACTAAAGCAGTATTCTGGTATAAACATGTTTGGTATAAACTGACCCATCTGTATGAGCACTCCACCAAGTAATAATAGTATAAAAGTTTTGTTTCGAAGTATGGTTATATCACATGATATAGCACTACAAAAACGTGATCGTTGTCGTTTGACTTGGTCCCTGTCAATTTCTGAATCACTACTAACAGAGAGCTCTGTTTCGTTGTTTATTCGTTGGCTCAATGCAATTACCGCTACTGGGTCTAGAAACTGTGAATTTCTCAGGACTGATTCCATTTTTGAAATACGGTAGACCGGAATGTTTTGCAATGATCTAAGGACCATTTCCTGTTCATATTTCTGGTTGAGAAGTTTTTGACTAATTGCTATCGTGT
This sequence comes from Saxidomus gigantea, assembly GCA_032359765.1. NCBI lineage: Eukaryota > Metazoa > Mollusca > Bivalvia > Venerida > Veneridae > Saxidomus > Saxidomus gigantea. Next base: position 12,979 of record JAUMHA010059430.1, read on the forward strand.
CATAACTGGCGCTCCGGTCTGATTTGACTAGGCTCACACATGGACGTATATTATCTTGTCTAGAGTGCATGAACAGTTTTTCGTCATTTTCCTGAACCTCTGTTTTACTGTCGTCTGCATCATATTTTACATCAGTTTCATCAACTATGATAACCTCTTTGAGACGATTATTCGTCACCGTAGGATCGTACTCGTAATCTTCACTTTCCTCGGAATGATTAACGATGTTCTTGCGTTTACATAAAGGCCTCATCAACGTGGAACATGCACATAACTGCAAAAATATGCCAGCTGTAAGGAGCATAGCACCTCTCCATCCGTATTTCGTGACTAAAATCTGTAAAACTGGCGCCAAGATAAATATCCCGAATCCAGCACCAGAACAGACGATACCGCCGGCAATCCCGCGCTTCTTGTCGAAGTAATGATTTGTGATCACGTGACCCGGCAGAAAATTCATACTTATTCCAACTCCTGGAATAAAGAATACTGTCGCTTTGAAACGAACGATCTGAACGATAGAGCGTTCACTACCTTTACATAATGTTTTGTTTTCGTTCCACAGACTTGTGTGACAAGAGTTTGAAGTTGCATAAATCATAAAGATGACTTCTAACACTTAATGCATGTATTGCAGATAAGTGTGATAGGAATCCTTAGCTTCAAAAAGTAGATGTTCAAAGTCATATTTGAAAGAAAGCGGACTTAGAAATAAAGAAATATTTAACCGACCTATGGTCGTTGCACTTAGTAACTATTCTGAACAGCAAAAGAAAACATTTTGTCACTGTTTGCTATTGGTGTGACACGAGAGCGTCGTCTGTCAGAACTGATCCCGGTTTTGCAAAGCAGTGACAGTAGACCATTTCAGTGTATGCGTGTTTTTCTCTGTAACGGTTCTGTTGGGTTAAAGCATACCAGTGCGCTCCCGTGTTGAATCTTATTAAGATTAGCAACCAGACTAGCGTTTAAATCAGTGTTGTTCGAGTTATTACCATGATGCCAAAAATTGTAAAGAAAACAAATCTGCCTCATGTGTATATCCGATTTGTTGAGCACGTGCATTTCTGACAATTCGACATCTATTAGCAATGGTGGAACGGTTCTCTTTTTTTTTTTTGGTTACTAGTATTATAGAATTTTCAAATAAATATGGTTTCTTTTGCCGTTCAATATAGTTTCAAACTTCAAACTCTTGAGACTTACAATCTAGTTTAAGACATAATATTCCTACTTTCTACCGAAGTATATATTTTAAAAACCTTTGCTGATTTGTCAGTTCAAAGACAAGGGGTGCTACTATTCTGAAACATATTTTGTAGGTCCTATAGGCAGGAGCCTGTTTAACCGTAAACAAATGGTGATAATTTACATTTAGAAAGTATTCGAAAATTTGTATAGCTACAAATCCGGTTTTATCATACTGCCTAAAACAGTAGAGTATGACACCATTTCAAGGTTTCTTAGCTTTAGAATGCAAAGTCTACGTGTAAACCCCCTTGTTCAAAGCTGGCAAACAAGGAAAGGAATTCTTAAAGGCTGAAATATGAAACAGGTTATGAAATATTTAAATAGCTGAAACAAGATAACATTGAGGCTGTGTAAAGAACGGAAATGAAATTCTCTATTTCTTTGTCTGACATCCATTTAACTGAAATATTAAAGAAATATGTATTATAATAAATATTATATGCACAACTATCCCGTTGTTCTACCGAGCTAAAAAAAGTTGACATTTTGAATATTACTTATATACCTTTTTTTGCACCACATACTTACTCCATATGCCTTACATATTTACCATTGTGTTTTATCGTTATTCTACATTTTCATGACTCAATTCTTTCAATGTGAGTTCCAGACTTGGAAGTCATTTTGCTTGTAGTAACCTGTGAAAAAAAGTTGCATCAAAACTTGTTAACACGTGTCATACATTTTACTACACTTCAAGAACTACAACATGTAAAATTTGTACATATACATGTACACGAATGCAAATTTCATGGTAACTAATTGATAGGCAGCTAATTTCCATTAATCTGTGCGCGTTCTCAAATTTGACTTTTTCAAGCCTGCATTGTGTTTAAAAAATGAATACTATAACATCATTTAGATTAAATGAGTTACCCTAAATGTGCAATAATTAATGAAAGCTGATTAGTTACGCACTCATTTGTAACAAATGTTTATGTGAACATGAAAATTCATTTGTACAGAGCGAATGTGAGTAGTGGGAAACTGCTAAACCGATGCACCGCCCTTCGACTAAACTGACCTTTCAATCCATCCAAGTATAAAGCATTAGCTAAATTAATGCCCTTGGTGTTTAGTCTATTAAAACCGAATGCAGTGACATTTTAATCGTCCATTTAAAACCTACTTTACATAATCACTTCATTGTCAGGACATAGCAATTTCAAACTCCATAATTTTCATTTTCTTCAAAGGTAGATAATAGGGAGTATCAAATACGTAGTTCCAATTTTTCGTATGCGTCTCAACACGGGTTGATCGGTTCCCAAAATTATACTTTCTTTAATAATTTATGTAGTAATGCAAACAATGTCACTGTTTATGGATTTGGGTACTTTGACTTGTTTGCTTTTTGTGCATAAAATTCTGTTAAAGCAGCAAAAAAATCTACCTCGATGTTTAGTGTCGGTATATTTTTCATACTAAGTACCTCTATTTATAAAATACATTTACATGTATTATAACTTTTTATGTGTCCTTTTCCTAGTGCCAAATGTTACGTAAACTGTGATTATATTTCAAGTTCAAAGTGTAGTTATTTTAATGTTCTTTGCTACGTTTATTGTTAGTTGAGTTTATTGTTACAATTAAGACAGGACACAACTACTATGTGTTCTTTAAAAAAACTCAATTTTTTCCATATAATTATGTAAAATTCTAGCTCAATGTTTAAAGCCAGCAAATTGTTCGTTCATACTTACTATATCTCTGTTTATTAAAATACATTTATATCTTTGTAAACGTCCTATTCCTAGTGTCAAATACATGTAAACTGTGATTTTATTGTTCAATGGTCGTTTATTGTTCAATGGTTGTTTATTGATCAAAGGTTATTTATTGATCAATGGTTGTTTATTGATCAATGGTTGTTTATTGGTCAATGGTTGTTTATTGGTCAAAGGTTGTTTACTGGTCAATGGTTGTTTATTGATCAATGGTCGTTTATTGATCAATGGTCGTTTATTGATCAATGGTCGTTTATTGATCAATGGTTGTTTATTGGTCAATGGTTGTTTATTGATCAATGGTTGTTTATTGATCAATGGTTGTTTATTGATCAAAGGTTGTTTATTGGTCAATGGTTGTTTATTG
>JAUMHA010059541.1:0-19204 GCA_032359765.1 Saxidomus gigantea
CCATGTCCGAAACTCCGCCTACTTTTCCGAGTGCTTTAATCATATTAATGCACTCGAATTGACTATAGAAATATACCTTAGGCATATTAGAATTTGTGATAATGTCATTGAAACAGAGTATCAATCTGTTCTTGTGTGTCAAAATTAATCGAACTGAAAAGGAAATTTTATTCCAAACAAATATTGTTCGACCTCTAAAATTCATAAATTTAATACCTTGATGTCTGCACGTAACGAGTACCTTCTGAAATGTGTGTTTATGTATAATGCTATTGAGTTTAGACAAAAAAATATACTACCTAGACTATTAAATGTATAAGAAAGTATATTAAAACCATAATACCTTTAGCCAAGTAAAATATATTAAATAAATATCTCGTCCAATAAATGACAAAAAGTGTTTGCTTTTGTATTGTATAATATATTTGTTGTATACGGTATTGTGGCATATGTACACTACCATGGAATCAACAAACACAAACGAGGTCAATTTTCTGAAAAATGTTTCTCACTTCTGACTTAAATATTTGTGCAGATGTACTTAAATGAACCCTAACCATAGAACTATTATATCATTTTATCAAAATTTAAAAAAAAATGGGCTAAACGTAAGCAAACTAGAATGGCATACACGAAAAATATCTCCTTTGTGCACAAAATTCGAATTTCTCTTAAGCAACCGGCTTAAACAATTCTTTTTATACTCAAAACTTATTAAACAACTTCAAACGACGGTTTAACGGCACTACTGATGCTTTATTCCATTTATTGGTCTATTAAATGTTTTGTCTAAAGCTGTATCCAGTTTGACGTTGTATCTCCTTCAGGCTGTGAAAACATAAGCTGATTATTTTAAACCTGTTCGAAAGATATCAAATGAACTATGAGCCAGAACTATTGTCAAATACCTTCTTTGCCAACGATACATATAATGACATATCAATACAAACAGCCCAAATGACCGAGAACACACGTAGCAGCAACCCATTTTGATACAAACAGAACAAACTAACAAACAGTTGATTTGAAGTCAAAAAGTAGGTCACTCACGCAGTCAATCCGACCAGAATGTGAATGACCTCGCTCTAAAAAGGGCTTTACGTAACTCAGCTTAAGGCGGGAGTCCTGAAAAGGACTCTCGTACCTACCAAAAACATGGTGTTTTTGAGAGGGTTAATGAGCTCATAGTTCCTGAAGGTGCTCACCGCCCGGTGGTCAACGCCGGTAGGCGGGGCGTCCCCAGGTCGTCAGGTCTTTCTTCTTCTGAGGTGCAGAAATCCTTTGTAGGGCAACTTCCCGAATCGTTAGACAAGGCCCCGACGATTACAAGTAGCTGTCGAGAAACTGCGCCTGCTCCGCGAAGTGCACGCCACGAGGGGCGAAAGCAGTATATCGGTCTTTAAATCAAAACACAAACACGTTCGTCAATAATATTTTTTTCAATATTTAAACATAGAAATAAGTGTTGAACAAGCCTAGGTTTAAGTTTTGTCACAAACTAGGCACAGTAAAGCAATTTTATTTTGATTTATCACATTTTAACGAGTTCGTATTATCAACAAGTCTGTTTTTAAAGAGATTTCAACATGGTGCTTCACATAGAAACAGTTATGATTTTACGTTCATGTCTTGTTTGTGTCTTTAACCCAACCCTAAGATGCCTGTACTTTTCCTTTTACGTTTAGGTTCTTTGGACTCCACAGTTGTCCTCGAGTATAGGAGTTCCTCGTTGTTATCTTCCATCAGTTGCCTTTTTCCTCAGGTGTATTTGGTTGAAATTGTATCCATGAACACGGCGGTATCTCCGAGAGCCCCGTTTGGACTTCCGCTTCCATACAGGTAAGTCACCACATTTTATTTATTTTCTTCTGACACTTGTAAAACAGTGGCATAATGCATAATGCCAAAGGTTGCTAAGGGTGATAACATGTCACCATTTTGTTGTCGCTTTCCGGTGTCGTTTCCTCTGTCTTATTCGCTGGATAAACATTGATATAATGTCAAAGTTGCTGACAGCGTTGGAATGTTACTGGTTTGGTTTGTGGCTGTTTTTTTTCTCGTGTGGACAATCCCTTGCAAAATGCCCGGGCTGCTGACACTTATAGCACGCTTTATTCAAAATGTTCTTGATTTCTTCCTACTGTTTCCAAAATGTCTAAATATGTTTTACCTGGTTGACTCCGTGGTGGGAATTGACGTCGAGTTTGTATGTATGTATGCATTGTTTAGTTTTATCGTTGGTACCGGATAATCAATATGACAAACGGCCCGTTTAGGTTTCGGGAAATAGTGCAAGATACAGAACGTGTCCCGCTCCAGAGACAGCCCTGGTTCTTTAACATGCCGGTGTACAGCATCGATACATGGGACCTCGGCTTTTGGGTCTCATCCGTAAGACCATAAGTTATGTTAGTGGAAGAGCGGGGGATCAAGCCTGCTATCCCTTGATTACAAGTCCAGCGCGTTACCACTTGACCACTGATCCACTCCGAAGTGTGAGAAGCCTTGACTTTTTATAGGAGTTATGGGCCAACTTAAATACACAATTCTATTTTGGCAGATTGTCAGCTTTTACCACAGTTTGGCAAGGAGAAAACTTCAATATACGGTATCTTTGATTTTGGAACAGTGCCAACTTTCAGTACAGTTTGACAAGGGGCAACTTTAATAAATTTGGAACAGTGCAAACTGTTAGTAAATTTTGCGAGCTTAAATATATAGCACCAGGGAAACATCCAGATCTGACCGTATAAAGAGAGAGCTAGAGAGAGTTGGCTTAGAAGCCAAATAAATGATAAGACAAAATTACAACGGCAATTTTTACACTCGTTTATAAAACTCTATATTTCACATAGTGTTAAGTAAGCCTTTTAATAAGTCAGCTAGTATATTATAATATACTTTAAATACTTGGCCGTCTTTTTGTAAATAACTTTTCCTCTCCTCTTTTTGACTGCACGTTATAACACCAAATAAAGAAACAACGTGACAAAGTGGTTCAAGCACCAATGTAAGCTGGAAACGCGTGTCTGGTCTGAAAGCTCGCACACCTGTCTTTTGACTATTGGCATTTTTACACAATTTTGCTAAATAATCATAATCTTTGGACAAAATGGCAAAACAAAACTCTAACAAAAACCTAGATTTTCAAATATTTTTAGGTATCTGTATGCATGGGAGTCATACTGGGGTCTTGGCGAGTTCACCAGGGGAGAAATCCCACGATCGGCCAATCAAAAAAGAAGAGAGAGATGGCTCACCAAACAGAGTGCAGGCCTTGGAACAGACATGAAATAAGTACCGTACTTCGACAGCTCTAGCTGCAACAGCACCAGCAGCCGTAGCGAACATGAAGATACGAAACAAAGTGGGCGATTGCAACGGAAAAAGATACGCCAGAACAGTAATAAAGGAAAGCACCGTCACCACTATTACCACCACAGACGGAGGTGCATTTGTACTACGCATGAAACGTCAGTACCATAAGTTTAAAAGCCAGAGTAAAGTAAAGGTTGTGCCGTTCAGGACAAACAGTCGTCAATCCAAGACCACACGAGTACCGTTCCATGATCTAGTTATTGCTCTGAAAAACCATTGCCTGGTTTAGCCGAAGAATCAAGTTCGATTCTCTATTCACCATACAGGGATCAACTTTGGTATTGATGTCCCTTTTGGTCTAGAAGGCAATATCACGGGAGATCGATTACCGGACGAATGTGAGAGAGTGGTCCAGAACAATCAAGGCTTCGAGATACATGAGGGAGATATGACGGCTGAGATTACATACATCGCTATTCCCGAAGGGTTCGGCCAGACGACCCATGTCAGTATTGACCATATGAACAAACTCAAACGAAGTGTAATAAATAGAGAATATTAAGCTACTGTCTTTTGATAACATATGAAATCAGGTTAGGTAGATGCGGTCGGAAAAGGCGATGCTCTGCCGAGCCTTTTTCGACCGCATCTGCCGAACCTGATAGATATCACCTGTTGTCGAAAGACAGTTGACTAATAATCTTTTATTTGTTTACATTTTTAGGGGCCTAAAGTAGAATGAATACGGTATTTGTAAAAAAGAATGATTTCAAATTACTACATGTGAATCGAAAAATAGTTCTACATTTAAAAAAATGAAGATAAAAACGACATAAATATAGCTTTATAATTACCTTCATTAGACTATTTATAAATGTTCTATTGCTATATCTTATGATATTACCTTGCAAACAAATTTTTTGCAAAGACACACGCAAGACATTTTAAAAACAGCTTCGTGGGCTCAACAACAACAACACTGGGATATTCTAATTGTAAACAAACGAGGAACTTGAGGTTTGCTGAGTGAAAAATGAGCGGTTTAAAGACAATTTTCAGCTTTTGATAGGTAGCTGATAGGGCCAGGCCATTTCAATCACGCATTAAGAAATTACTGTGAAAAATTGGATGGTGGTTTAAAAAAAAGAAAATCAACTTTCTCTCAAATTTTGCTTCAAAATGGCAAATGATCTAAGAAAATGAATACTGACAACAATATGTTTATTTCAAAAATAAAAATTCTACAGGCAGTTTTCTATTTTTATGACGCCGTGCTGTTTGTTTTAGAAAATTCAATTCATTTATTTGGGCTGCATTTTTATGCAATAAATACATCGTTAACCATAATTTGTAAACGAATATACAAAAATGATAGGATGAATGAAATGTTTTGCTTACTTTTTCTCTGTATTTGCACTTGAGAAGTCATGCTTGTTGAACTGAAAGTAGTCCGGCATTCGGGCGTGGTTGGAAAGTGTTATCATTTCACTTACGTGACAACATTTTAAAATTTCGGACAGGTGTTATCGGTTTGATTTAATGCTAGTTGCATGATAAAGATTGATAACACAGATGACAGTTTGTGCCTGGCTCGAAAAATTGTGATGGGGATAAGCAACGCTAACAGACAGTACACCGACGAATGGCGTAAAAGATGGAACCTGATGTGAAAGCTTTACACACGAGAGAAGCGTTACTGGACCGGTTGGCGATCGTGTCTGACCAGTCTTATAGAGCGAAATAATACAATAAAATAAAATACAGCTTGTATCCAGACTACGTGATCAATGACCAACCACATTAAGTTATTGTTCCGTCTAGCATGATCAAAGCAAACAAATTTAACCATGTATTTTACCACGACAAACAATTTGATTATATCGTGTCGATCAAAGGGCTCCTATAGGTAAGATACTATTGTGAATTTTGCTACGTCGGATATAAATGCAGAGAACAGAATTGCTGTTCTAACCTGTTACGTTGTGTAACGCTTCCTAGATCTACGATAAAATTTGCTTTGGTATGAACTGTGATGTATGCCGACGCTGGTTTCGAAGTCCTGTATGTTATCGAAACCATGCCACCACTCAAGGACACATTAAGAAAACGATTAGTCAAGACGTGCAGACCTGTTCACAGGTGGTCTAGGGCGTGAAGAAAAATCATCTGTGTTTTTGGAACGAATAAATGCAAGTATTGTAAAAAGATTGTTCATGTATTTCTACCTATACTTCGACTGAGATCGAGAAACTACCCAGGATTCCTTTCATGTTTAGTTAGTCTGAGTACCAGCCAATATAATCATCGAAATTTTGCGTGGCCCAATGAGCCTGTGCAAAATGTCTGCGAAAGTATGTCCATAAACACAGTGACTGATGTGATGAAGTGCCCAGGAACCAACAGGTCGTGTAAGTGGGTGACCTTATGTTAACTGAATTTTGTATTTGTTTATTTGATCCCCTCTATCACGGTGCCACGGCGATAGCACATGATGCTCAGGGGTATGATATCCAATTTATATGGAGACATGGGTGATCCACAGCCCGACAAACTGCAAGTCATTATGAATGGAGGCAAGATTTTATCAGATTTGGGAGGCAAGTCAATGCCGTACGGTTGTACTACGAGGTCACATGCAATCTAGGGAACAAGTATGTGGACGTTTGTTTACTGTAGACGTACTTCAACAAATACAAAGAATACCTTATAGGTCATCCCCGTTATGTCAGTCAAGAAGCATTTGGGCTGATGGTGTCAGAGGGCACCTAGGTTGTTTGATCAAGGGCCAAGTGTTGCCACCCCAAGATATGTGGATGTCCGTACTTCATGTGCATTGCAACCATAAAAATAGTGTATAATCTGTTTTGAACCTGTGCCGCCAAAAATGCAGGGTCTGGACACGAATCAGACCGAGCCCTGGTGGAGAATTGGACTTCCGTGGAATTACACAAGGCTCTTGACAAAGGACACCAGATCATGGCCGTGTTACACGTGTGGCATTATAGACATTTTCAAGTACCTGAAAATAAAACAGGAAGTGAGTGGCTATCCGAACTCGGTTCAAACCCCACAGGAGGAAGAACGGTTCAAACAAGACTATTTTAATATCAAAAGGATACGATTAGAACAGTTGAGCAAAACTCCTGACCATAGAGCAGTTAAATTACTTGTGGGGGAAAATGCTATGATAATATATTTACCAAGACCGATAATATGAAAACGTTAGAAAGATACAACACGTTTTTATCAGATCGCCAAGTAAATGTGAATAAAGTAGAGCTGTTTCATCATGACGAATTCCCCTTGGTGAACTACATCGATCTTACTGACCTGTTTGAACGCCATGCCTCCTCCAATGTCGTCGTGGCTTCGTTTGTGACCGCCTATGCTCGTTTAGAATTATACTCTCTGCTAGAACGACTCGGTGGTCGAGTCTTGTATTTTGATTCAGTCAGCTGTATGTACATTTCGACCCCAAACAATACAACTATAGTGGACAGTCATCTAGGACACTGGACCGATGAGGGGTCCCAAAAGCTACGGCTACGAATACACAGAAAATGGAAAGAGACATACCCAGTGTGAAGTAAAAGGCATCACACTAGACTATGATACTATACAAAAGGTGAAGTTTCATTCTATGTTCAAATATGTGCGTGACCGTGATCATTATGGGTTGGTGATAGAGTATCTTTCTAGAGGCAAACAGCATCGTGACCGTAAAGTGACCAGGGAAGTCCAGTCCAAGACCATTTTGCCCGTGTACACGAAACGGGTGATGGTGGAGGACTATAAGACTTTTACGACTCCCTGCATCATTCTTCATGATGGCACTCGCCGTCTTACTGGTAAATGTTGATCGCAGCTTAAAAGGAACCGAAAAATATTAACAATTCAAAGCAACTATCATTATGGCGGAAGAACATGGAAATACCCACCTGAATTTGGAAGCTATGAATCTGACCGACATGCATTTTTTTGTCTCACAGACTGGCACATCGGACGGACCCACTGCTTTTCACGTCGATGGTCATTTCTTGATACCGTGCCATTTTTGGAGCAGTGCCAACTTTGAGCACAGTTAATCACTTTTGGCAAGGAACCAATTTCATGACACAGTATCCTGGACTTTTGCACAGGACAAACTTTCAGCACAGTTTCGCAAGATGCCAACGTCACGACACAATATTCTTGATTGTGGAACAGTGCCAACTTTCAGCAAGGTGCATCTCTTTTGGTAAAGGGCCAATCAGGACTGAAGGACTTCAATAGATGTTAGAATGGATGTTAGACTAGACGAGTTGACATCATGACTTTGATCATGACAGACGTGGCTTACCTACCTTCCAAAATGCAGCATACAGTTTAATCAGCTTACGGTGTAAGTTTCCGCCAAAAGTCCAGATTTCAAAAATGACGAAGCATGAATGGTTAGGAAAACAGAATCGAGTGTTTTCTAACATAACCTTGTTTTGCAATGTCCCACAGGGAATCAAACAGATGTGGTGTTTGAAGAAAGATATTCAAGGAGACGAACTGAGCCAGACAGACAAAGTTTGCACGGCTCGAAAAAAGATTTGTGATCATGAACAATTTGCATCAGGGGCACTTTAACGCCGAACTAAGCGCAAAACATGAAACCTCAGTTTGTGTCGCTGTTTTACATTCTCGATTTTGAACTGTGCAAAGACTATTTGTGTGAGAAAAAAAAAGAGAATCCCACGTCGAATTTTGTGGCTTGAGAACTCGTTTTAACAGTTTAAACGTCTGATGTAAACATAACTGGTCAAAACATTCGAGTTACTATATTGATTTAAAAGCCTTTCAACTAAATGACTGGGACGGATAAGTTGTGGGCAATGACCACGTTATTGGGCAGATTCAAAAGTTGATTCAATGGTTTCATGACATAGGTTTTAACAAAAGACATGGAACAGAGCCGACGTGTTTATGTTATTTTGATGTTTGGGAAATATACTGTATGCCTTTTACATTGTCACATCGAGTTATTCAGGGACATCCTCCTCGACAATCATTTGTCATCAACTCAGACACCTGTTTCCGGATTTTCAAGAGGTACTTATTTGCATGAGTTTCACAAACATTTCACCTTGGACCGAAAAATAATGGCAACTTGAAGTCATTGACAATGAAGAAGATATGGTGAACTATTTATGATCCAGTTTCTAGACTCACTAAATAAAACAAAATAAACTAGGTGAATACATACAATGATATTCGAATGCGTTATGTCGTGTTTCATGACTTCCGCATGGAGTCCAGTTAATCTTTTCACCATCTATGTAACGTCTTTATCTCTGAGCCCAGCTAAGAGCACAGATGGTCAAACAAATGATTGAATGTGAAGAAAACGTATTTTAGCCGATTCCCAAACATGTGGTCTTGTGTTATAGAGAATGGCAAACGACTTATGCCCAATCACAAGAGTATCCTTTGATTAATATATCTCTGGTATTAAAAGCGATGATGAAGACCAGGTGTAAGATACAACCCTTCCACGCCTGGTGGTCTTTGACGATATGGAGAGGGCCGTTTACTGATGTTGCTATAACTCGTGGCCCAATCCATTTGTTTAATGTATCTAATATGTTTCTGTCGAAATGTAATAAGTGTATTTGTACATAGAACAATAAAATAGTAATTAACTCAAACAGAAAAGAAAATGAAGAAAAAATCAAGTTATGGTTAAACGAAAAGGACACAACCGTAATGTGTCGTCTACATTACACAAGATATGTTCTAGCAATCCATGGTGAGTCGCACATTGAGTTGGAATGCAAATAACATTCTATTCCAAAAGACATCAAAAATATACCTGAAAAGACACCCAAGAATACGCACAGCATGACGACAAAAATACCGAAGCACCTATTCCTTACCACAGTGCCTCACCTGCTTATGATAGGTACTCCAGCCACTCGACACAGTACTCAAGCCAGCCGACACAGTACTCAAGCCGGCCGACACAGTTCTCAAGCCAGTCAACGGTCTTCGTATTCGTCTACCACACGATCTTGGATACCCTCTTGAAACAGCAGTAGAAGCAGCTCAGCACAGGGATTCCCGATTTTTAACCTTGAACCACCCTATCGCCCAGATGAGGTCGTCTACGGGTCCTATCAGCCGAGAAGCCAATCGAGCACTGTTTGCGGATCCAAATTCTCTGCTATAAAATAAACGGCCTTGGGCCACCTCATCTCATTTTGTCATAAGATCTTCAACACGTTTACACGAAACAGTAAAAAGTCACTTACAATGACACATCTGGTGAAACAGCATGGCGCTATTGTGTTTGCACTGGCTCAAACACCGCCCACGTTTCGAGTATTTTGAAAGAAAATATATGTTTGAATAATTGGAGATATATGTAACTCGCGTACAGTTTTACGATAGTTTTGATGATTTCCATTTCATTAAAGCTCCAACCCTTGTGGATGCTTTATTTCAGTAGGTATGAATTTCCTGCTTCGTTCATGAGTGTTTATTTGACAAGATTATATTACATTCTGATTACTATTTTGTTTCTATAAAGATTATATAGAGAAAATGGCCATCCATAGTGGGCCTTACATTTTTATGGAATAATTTTTATCTTATTTGAAAAAAGTTGGTATGTTGTTAATTATCTATACGAAATGAAATGAAATTCTGACGATTAGTTTTAAATTAAAAGAATATTAAAGTTTTTATTAATTCAAAATGGCACCCCTACCCGTGTGGGTTTTCTATCTGAAAAAAGCAGTTTAAGTTAGGAACTTCAAGATTATCTATGTAACAAAATCGGCCATTTACATTAATTATGTAATATTATGGAATCTTTCAGCATAAATTGTCATTGTTGGCGAAGCATGGAAATGCTCTCAAATAAAAAAAATAATTATGCAGGAAGTTTCTCGGCATTCTGCTATCAAACGTGGGAAATGACCGACAGGGTATTATTTGTACGACCCTTTTGGATGTAGAATGCGCGCTTATAGAGCATGTACATGTATATGAAAACTTTAATTTTCTCATTGTTTTTTTTGATAAAATATATATTTGCTTATTGGATATATTACAGTCTCTACAAATCTGTTATAAGTGATTTTCGTATTTTCTTTAACACACCACTACATATTATGTAAAGGAAAGGCGCATGCAAAATGCTTCAAACGCGCATAAACATACATCAGTTAAGGGAGTATCACTTTATATTTGAATAAATTGATATGTACTTGATGCTATTTCTTACAATGTTAATATATTGTTGATCCGAGTTTAGGTCTTGAATTTTCAAGATATGATTATACTTTACTAATTCTGTATAAATTGAAGTAACAATTTGATTTTTGGTGTTATCTGTGTAAATTAATATGCATGTTGCATTTAGATTACAATTTGGTTCAGTATAATGTATTCATTTTATTACGCGATGGTTGTATCATTTTTAAAATGCGCTTGGTTTGTATTTTACCTTGAACTCATAAATATCATGCAATAAATTCGTAAAAGTTCAACGTCGAATTCATGAATTCTGACTTAAGTTTAGATTGTTAAGTTGAGCAACGATTTTATACATTCTGTGAAACAAATAGCAGTGAACAGGTCAAATATAGCCTCAGACTAAAGAATACTGAAGCTCGCTCAAGAATTTCAAAATTAAACTTGGTCACGCGAACATAAAGAGGATTATAGCCGTCTTCAATCATCAAAACTGTGACACATGCGTTTAACATTTGAGTAAATATGTCCGCTGGATTCGCCAATATTTCAGATACTAAAATAGTGTACTCGCCTTCCTACACAGTTCGTACTATTTTGCGAGTATTGCTGCATGATTGTCACTGGGTTTTTTATACACGCTCTAGTTTTCGTTTTTGTAGTACAGAGTACAGTGTCATTTTAAAGTGGGGTGGTAACGACTGTGTCTCAATTCTCATACAGAACTTTAGTATTTTACCCATGTGGTCATTCTGATATGTAACAAGCATTTGAAATATGTTATTGAGTGCACATACACTTGGAGTATGGAGTCCAAACCCGATTGGCAGGCATAATTTTATCACTCAAGTACATCTACGGTCATGCAGTAATCAAAAATAAAGTAATCAAAGCAAGTTGTAAAATACATTTTTTGTTTGCAAAACAACCTTATTATAAACAAGATATCAATCTTTACATCGTGAAACTTAAGACTTTGCCACGGTTATCAACTTGTATTGTAGTCGTTTCGCAATAATATCACATGTTACTGGTGTCTGTCGATGCAGAAGATATGTATTTGTCTTCAAACTTATATGCATGACAACACCTCATCTTATCTGCTGTCAGTAAATTTCCTCCTGAAAGTCTAACGAAGGCAGTAAAATTGTCACGAACAGTATCTCTTTCGAAACGTGTTTTTCGTCTTGTTACCCATTTCACAGCCTTCGAATGTATAGTGCAAAGTCTGTAGGAACCGATTCCAGTGTTATGAAAACCAGTCTAAGTATCTACCTGATAAATCGAGCGATCCTGTAAAGTTCTGCAAACGAGGAAAGATAAAGTTCTAGATATTCATCCTAGATAATCATCTTTCTTTTCAGTAACACTCACTGTACTAAGAAATAAAAATTAATTACAACGCTAATTTGCACAACACGTTTCGACTTTTGTACGTCTTCTTCAGGTGCAGTAAATTACATCAAATATTTTAACAAACAAGTAAAGTGACGTCCGCTAAACATAGCGCGTAACGGAACATGACGTATGGCGACAAATTACATAATACAGTAAACAAAAACGATAAGAAGATGCAATGGTTTTCAAAAAAATGATAAACCACAAAAAGTATACTGGTATACATTATATTGAATGTCCCAGCTTTCTGGATATGCAATTCAAAAATAAAGGGAGGTAATACAAATATAAAAATGTAAGCGTTTTAAGAGAAGTTCTCTAGTGCAATATTAAATTGAAGTAATAAATAACTCTTTATAACATCTTCTGTATAATCAGAAAACATAATATAGCAGAAAACTTTTCATAGTTACTATAACTTCAAATACAAGCATTTAAAACGGTACTCCAAAAGTAGGTCTCATCAAACATATACCTTGTTACGAGGGTGAAACCTTGTCAATAGGCATACAACTAAGCTGTTTAATCGTAAATATGTCGAGTAACATAAAATAATAATGGATCATTACATGAATCATTGAACAAATTAAAACAACAATTTAGAAATTATCCAGGAAAATATTTAGACCAAAATTTCACAAAAGCGTCTCAGTTGTTGTCCCAGGAAGTGGCGTTTTCCAATAACAAAAATTCAGCTGACAATGATAGATTACTCTTTAATATTGAATACAATCATACTCTTCCCCATATAGACCATATTCTAAACAAATACTTGGACCTGTTAACAATCTATTCAGCATGTCTACGCACTCAGATGTTGTAACATTTAAGCGTGCAAAGAATCTCAAACGTTATCTTCTTAAAACTAAGTTTTCGTCTAGATCTAGATATGCAGTCATTGTTCTAACATTGTTGAGTCTCAAACACTTGAAAGCTTATAAAATGCTAAATTGTTTTCTGTAAAACTCAGTATGAAGATGTTATTTAGATCTACCTTATTACATGTAAGAAATGTAAAATACAGTACTGTTGGACAGACACGACAAAAAGTTTCCATGTTGTATATTTTCAATACTGACTGACTGATTGCGTTTGTTTTTCCTCTGTACTTACAATTATCATATAACCGAGTGTAATACTTTTTTGGTATTGTATTATGGTTTTAAAGTCCATCACCATCGTTCAAATTATGTGGTAGTTGAGACCTGTGCGTATTTTTTTTATTTGAATAGGATTTTATAAAGATCCGTCCATGAGAGCAATTGTGTTAGCTTTTTCTTCGCGGAAGAGACCCCTGAGCATAATTTTGTTTGCGTAAATTTGTTTGTAATGCTTATATTTAAAGTAAAATATTATTAACTATAAAAAGTATTCTGCTATATTATGTTTTCTCATAAAATGTAAATATATTTACAAAAAAAATGTTATAAATAATTATTTGTCAATACAATTTAATGTTGCACTGAAACTTTTTCTTAAAACACTTACCTTTATGTATTTCTATTATCTCCCTTTACTTTTGCATTGTAAAACAGAAACGTGGATACCAGTACATTATATTTCTTGTGGAAAGCGAATTTTTTAGTATCTAGGTAGGTATATTTGTTACCAATTTTATTGAATGCTATTTTTTTATCACTTAAATGCAAAGAAATGTGTCAGGTGTAAAAGTCTTCTGTTAACAAGAACAAAACACTTAATCGAGTTACAAGTAGACTTGTTTACACAAATGTGCAAGACATTCAGGGAAATAAATCGTAATAACTTAGTTTTTAGAAACGCCACAGTTACCTCGGCATGTTTGAATCCTACGTGCATTGCGGTATGGATTCAAAAGGCCCCGAAAACGGGTAACCAGACGAACACGTTCCGACAGCGAGTGTGCTTGCGACAAATTTCCTGCCTTCGGTAGACTTTCAGGAGAAAATTTTCTGACAGCAGATAAGATGAGGTGTAGTCTTGCATATGATTTCTAAGATAAATATCTTCTGCATCGATAGACACCAGTAACATGTGATATTATTGCGAAACGACTAAAATACAAATTGATAACCGCGACATAGTCGTGTTTTTCACGATGTAAAGATTTATATCTTGTGTATTTTAAATTTCAAATATTATAACATGTTTGGATGTCAACAATACATTTTGTACGATTGCTGTATGGCCTTAGATGTACCCTGGTGATAAAATTATGCTGGCCAGGGGGTCATTTTTCATACTCCAAGTGTCTGTGAATGAGTGTTGTCTGTGCGAGATGTGAGCGCTAAAATACCGTAATGATTCTATAAAATGTCCATACTTTAATTAATGTTTACCCCACTTCTCCCTTCGAGGTATAAACTTTGGTAAAAGAAATACGAAGCCTCTTACATACACATCTCAAATACAGTTAATGGTACGAACCTTCAAACACACATTTCTTATTTTCTTCCTTATTTGTGCACGAACTTCACCTTTAATGTTTGAATTTCTAAATTGTTTACGCCTATCTTATATTTACCTTCTATAACAAACTGAAGTACGTGATTCTTCTCTTATTTCAGTCGTTGCGCCCGCTGTTTTCTCTCATTGAGATCGATTCAATCTGGAGTAAGTATCAAATGCGATTAATATAAGCTGTAAGAACTTGTTTGGCAATCGAGATTTAATAAATAACTATAATAAAAAATGCCGGAAGTGAACCTCGGAGCTAACGAAGCCTACAAAAGTCTCGGCGTTAGATACTTTATCGAATATAAATAATTTAATCCATTAGTCAAAGTCGTCGCAAAGTTGGCAGAGTTGAAATTCATATTTACACAAATACAGTAGTGTATGGTTTCATCTGACTTTTAAAACCAATTATGTATTTTTTTGTTATCGACTTAGAGCCCCGAAAGCAACTCCGAATCAGATATATCATCGGTGTCAATTCAGTTTGTCTTTTCTTCACGTTTAAAATAAAAAAGCATTGAAATTCCGATTTTTTTCATATTTCTGAAGATAATTCTGAAAGTTTATCTTCAACAGAACTGCTGGTCATTCTTTATTTAATTCTAATACCGGTTTTGTTCATTTGAAAATACATTTTGGTCCAATTATTAACTGTTCACTTACATGTAACGAACAAAGCGTTCCTATAAGACGAAGGCGTATTGTTTATTAGAGAAAAGCCGCAAAACTTACTCTTTTTTTTTAATCGCATGGCCACATTTTCATTTTGTATTATATTGACAAATAACCTATAACTACTAAACTAATGATATTAGTCAAATTAATCATTAACGGTGTAACTGCAAATATAAGAGGTAAGGAGCAAAAGATGAAAAAGTATTACTTTAATCATTTATTAATCGAAATTTGGTTCCTACAGTTCTGATCGCAAGAAAATGTGCAAATGGTAATTAAATGTGAAAAATGCATCTCATGTTGATACGGCGTGTGGAGTGCAATGTGCGATAATCAAGATGTCTGCATACGCATATTTAAACTGTAATCGTCTATTTGAAATCCTTACAGTACGTCATAAGCGAACAAAACAACAACAAAGTAAAATCGATTAAAAAAGTAGGTCTATGAAGGCCAGTTCAATAGCGGCTGAAAAATAGCGTCGACTAAATAATGCGCACATTCGACGCCGAGAATGACTAGCGGTGCCTGTTCTAAATGCCGTGGTTCGTGTTTGATACTGTTTACGTTAAAACGGTCCCAAGTTATGAATCAGAAAAAATGCAATTGTTCCATATAAAATTTTAATGAGATTAATTTAAACTGGCGAAAATCGTTCCGTAACGACTTTTTTAAGTGTCCATATAGTATATAGAATACTTCTAAAGTTTCTATATAGAATATGTAAGAAAAACGCTTTAAGGACTCATTTCTAAACCAAATAAAATCTAATTTTTGCATTGTTAGAGACCACAAATCTGTTTAAAAGACATAGTTAAATTCTGACAAGCTTTTTCAGAAAAAAGAAGCATTTTAAATATATGGCCCAACCCCACAGGGTGGTGGAGGTGTTGTGGGAACAGGGGGTGTATGGGCTGGATATTATAAAGAGTGATCATGAGATTAATTGAGTCAATTACAATGAAAGTTTAAGAGAAATAGAACTTTAAAATCTTAAAACTGAATATATGAAAACAAAACGATTTAAGGGCAATAACGCGTGCATCGCAGCATTGTGCTGATCTACACTCATTTTAGTTTCATGAAATTGTATTCATTGGTTCATTAGTTATGGCTCTTAACAGAAGAACGGACAGACAAGCAACGCCAAAACAATTTCAAAATGATAATATTCATACCTGGGTAGCTTTGATCGACACAGTTAAAACAATAACATGACATCATGAATAGACCCGATAACGTCATAAGCAGTTCGTGCCTAAAAACTAGGGCAACGTATTACATATCCAATTGCATACGGCAAAACCCGAATAGGTTATAACCAACACATTTTAGCAGTTATACAAACCATTTTAATCTTGGGAGGAAACGGTGAAAACAAGTACACTTCTAGGGTGATTTGATTTTGAAGAAATTGTTTACGCAATGATATAACCATACAATGCTGACAGAACAATACATTTTTGCTATAATTACGTCTTACGTAGGTAAATTAAAGGAGAACATGATCAGCACCAAAATTATTTTAAAAAACACGAAAATTAGTTTTATGCAATAACAGAAGATCTGAACACAAAAAATACTTAATGGTCTTTTAAAATAGCACTATTTACATAAAATCATCAGAATAAGGATATTTTCCGATAATTTTTGTCCAAATCAAAAGTACGTATAAATATTACAATAAAAACGCATAAGATTGACTATGTTAGTTATACATTACCAAATAACGTTGAAATAACACCACACACTTGAATCATATTCGGCATCTCTGCAAAAAACACATATCCAGCAAGCACTGTCACACAGAACTTTAGATGTCCTATCATATTATAACTGTTTTGGTTAAGGGACGTTTATGCTTTTCGAGGCAGTATGGTCCAGTTTGAATAAACTAAAACACATAATATGTTTAAACACTAAAGTAAAGTTTGTATCAATTTCCATTTCAATGTACATTACTATTGTCGATTGTCCGGGAAAATCGGACAGTTTCTGAACAAACGCACCTCAAATAGATTTTACAGGCATACTAATTATATGAAATGCTAGTAACTATTTAAAGTAAATTTCATTTGTATTGAGCAGCTATACACTCATTTTAAACATGAACATACAACCGCTGTGGAAATGAGGGCGGAACTAAAGGTTTAAAATAAGAAGATAAGTAAATACACTCAACGTTTTAAATATACCTTGCAAAACAATATTTTTATAACTTTGTCAGGTGTATGAATCCTATAGAACTTTGTCAGGGGTATGAGTCCTACGAACGATGTAAGGTGTATGAGTCCTACAGAATTTTATCAGGTCACTGAGTCCTACAGAGCAATGTTAGGTGTATGTGTCCTACAGACCTTTGTCAGGTGTATGAGTCCTACATCACATCATCAGGTGTACGAGTCCTTCATAACATTGTCAGGTATATAATTCCAACAGAGCAATGTCAGGTGTATGAGTCCTACAACACATTATCAGGTGTACATTGTCAGGTATATGAGTCAAACAGAGCATTGTCCGGTGTATGAGTCCTACAGTACATTGTCAGGTATATGAGTGCTACAGCACTGTGTCAGTTGTATGAATCTTACAGAACATTGTAAGGCGTATGAGTCCTACGATACGTGTCAAGGTGTGAAGCTTGCTTAAATCGCAATATACCAAGAGGAAAGTATTAACTTGTAGTAGCATACTTTCTTACGAAATGGACAGAGGGTTTGCCTGTGACACAAATACTTGCAGTCGATCAGGCATTCCACATGCTATCCATCCATATAAGGATATACAGTTTGAAAATATATTATTCCAGTAGATGTGCGAGCATCCACATATTGAGAAGAAAAACGGTACGATATATCATCCGAAAATTTTAATTAATAACGTGAAATCAAAGATGACCACAGGAACTTTGAAAAGAGCTACAGCTTGTCCTGACGGCGTATATGGCAAAAGGTATAACGGCAAACCTGGAGAACATGTACATATCTAGAATTAGCTTCTGAAATGCTTGTAGGTATCAAGCCAATTCCAAGTTCACAGCGAATTCAAGATAAAAACAGTATTAGCTCAGAATGTGGTAGACGAAAAACCAGGTCAATTGAGTAAGACGCAGAACATTAATGTACATGCACCATAAATTCAAAATATCCTTTATAAAGTTGAATGAAGATGATAATAATAATTATATTTGTCTTTTTTCAAGTTAATAGATTAGGCTGTTCCTCAATGTTGACATCATTTTAGCGATGACCATTCATGAGTATTCATAAGATACTAGATGTATAAGGTTCACTGTGGGTATTTTGAATCCTTACAGGTAATACATGTCCACCGGTTTGGACTGCGAGATCAGATCCTCGGAGATTATGAACAAATACACCGAGCTGCAATTAAAAATAATAAAAATACAGGGCAGACATTGAGACATTTACATTCATTGCATCGCATGTTTTACAAAGCTTGCACTCGTCAGCATACACCAGAAGAGAAAGTATCTAAACGACATCCGCAGGCAGACCGATGAAAATATTGAGAGTGAAAAAAGGTAAGGTTGTCATTATTGAGCATAGATAGGTATTATTAATTTGATTTAGATTTTCCGGTAATTTGACATGATAATGGTTAATAATGTATACGACGTTGGCGTCCGTTTTTACTGTTGTTACAGTTCCATGTTGCAATGAATATTAAATAAAATATTATCAACTTGAAATGGTGTTGTTTGGTTTTATACAAGCTGTTTTTGCAGTAAACGTCAGTATAAATCAGTCCGTATGTATAAATACGTAGAGTCGTAGGCAGCATTGATGCCGTTTCATATACACATTTCTATACCTATTTACCTGTGTATTTTCTCTATTGTTATGCTAATAAGCCTCTTGTGCTGACCAATCGATTTGTATAATTCAAATAGAATATGTTCAAATTGTCATATTTATATTGTTAAATGATTCTGCTTATTTCATTGTGATGATTTGTAACTTCATTCAAATAATTAACCTGTTGACCTATATTGTATATGTGTAACATCCGTCGGCATCTTTATTTATGTTTACATTGTCGCCTTCTTTATGTATAGATAGATAGATAGTTTATTGAACAAAAGGTTACAAACCCATGAGTTCCAACATGGTATACAATTAAATTACAAATAGGC
>JAUMHA010059652.1:0-19201 GCA_032359765.1 Saxidomus gigantea
ACAAGACGAGATAATGAAATATTTCATTTTATTTTGTCCTTCACGTAATACTGTAACCCACAAAATTTACACAAGAATTTTTCCTTATCAACCCTTTACGATTCCTCTCAACGCAAGTTTCGTATGACTTGAAGATTGTTCAGCAGTATTCAGTCCTGAAAACGTACACTTGTATTCTTTTAACACGTACGTGTGGAGATTTTACTTGAATATATACCATGTCCAAAACTTTGTAAAACGCCTGCTTAATAACCCCATTTCCAACATTAAACACCCGAATTATGGGCATGTTCAGAATTGACTAACTAAAGAAACTCTTCATTTGGAAAAAAGCTATCGAGGTATATTTAAATAAAAGGCCTTTTATTGTGATGCTTTACACTGAGCTTTTTACAGAGTTTTGGACGATTTCTAATCAATGACATATATTATTTTACAGCTAGATATAATATCCCCAAGAATGAAACAATTTAAAATTTAACCAACTACCTCGCTGGACTTTGGTTGAACTATTACATTTTCAAAATCATTCAAACTATACTTGCCTTAACAATCTAACTAGAAACATCCTTTTCTAAAATAAATAATTTCATACAGAAATATACCATACATGTCTTAAACAGGATATTCAACAGTAAAATGAGACAAATCTGACTATGAAGCCTTTAAGAATAAAGCCACGACCGATTTTATGATTTGAAAACATAATTGATACTGCATGAAAGCACATAAATCACCTGGCATATTATAATAACAAATACTGTCTTTCGTTTTCCAAATTTCACACGTAGATTGAGTGTATGAGTGACATCGTTAAAGCATTTAATGACAAAAAGTGAAACAGACTTGGCCAATGAGATCCATAATGGAAGAAACAACAAGATGCATTGATTTATATTTTGTTTGTAATTCATCATGTCTAAAGGTTTGAAATGAACATAAAATTATGATATTGGATAAAATTAACTAGATAGAACTTAGAGATAGTTTAACTTAATGTGTTTTAGCAACCAAATACCATCTTTTTACTTTAAAACGTTGAAAATGAAATTTCATGAAAATGCAATTGACTAGTGGTTTGAAATTTATACTAGTATCCACGTATATTTCTCTGTCATCGAATGTTTAAGAAATATGTACGAGTACATGTATTTAGAATGTTGATGAAACAAGAAAGACTTTAAATATATGTGAAATGTAGGCGACAGTATATCTTGATAAATACATGATAGGAAATATGACTTAAATGTATTTATGAAACAATATACATTATGCGTTGAATGTTATTTTGAGAGGACATCACATGGCATTTTACAAATAGAAGGGTGAACAATTCAGCGCCCCTATACAATCAGTACTTCTGATTCAATGAGATGCGTTTACAATTAGTAAATATATTTCAATGAGAGATAATTTAGTCTTTTGTACTATGTAATATGACTGATTATGGTAAACATAGGTAGTTTGATTAATGATCACATATATACACATTTAATTAATAATAGGGTTCAATGTTTTATAGAGTCAATGTGCCTACAATTTATGAATTCCCATTGCTTTCACTGCACTATACTGTGAAATGCAAATTTTGCGTTGACGACGCAGTAGTTTCACATAAGGGGTCCAATTCCCTGTGAATTTCATAACGATACAATCATAACGTTTGATCCTTAAATAAGTATACATAGCATAAATAATAGAAGCAATGAAGGAAATGATTTAAAATGTTGAATATGTACAATTAAATTTATTCTGATTAAGACTTTGACCAAGATGCTGCCAGATTACCTGAAAGGGAAAAATAATTAATTTGGTTGAGACATAAATATATCACTATAAAACAAATGGTTTACCAAATTGCACGTTAAAGTCCAAGGACCACATTGAATTTAATCAAATAGTAAAATAAATTTACTGATAGGATAATGAGAGAACCATATACTATTCACTCGGAAACAATGTTAACAAATGCCTTTCTTTCGCATTCAAGTTGTTTCTTCGTGGTGAAAAAGAGTTGCCAGAAAGCCCTTCTTCCTTTTTGCAATATCATTGAAAAAATACTGTGCTATATTTCTCTAACAATCTTATTGATTTAAAAGGAAAGTTTAAAAATTTATCTGGTACAAATATTTCCGCCGGTAAGACATCTTTCTTTGCAAAATAAGAGCTACTTGTAATTGTGTTCTTTGGAAAGCAGTCAAAGAGTTATAATGCCAAAAGAGATTGAAAAGAAAATAACAAATTATGACAGAAAAATTGTTATGAAATTTAAATAAAATGTGGTAAGTTCGATCTCTTTATAACACGAATTACTCACTCCCAAATTACCAGGGAATTCTACCCAATTTCCACTTGACGTAATCGCCACAGCATAAAGCCAGTTTTGGTGTATATACATATTCTCCACAACAATAACTATCTTCTCCATATGTTTTCGGCTTGACGGTTCCACTGCAGCACAAGTTGAGCTCTGGGTCATAGCTCTGCTTACCGCAGCATTTCGTCCCTGGTCCACCACATTTGCCTAAATTAGATCATGTAACAAATTTAGGTGCGGTTCGTCGCTCTTTTGGCTAACCGTTATTCATATCATCAACTTCGTTAAACAAACATATATTTCATGGTAAGCTTTCCATCTGGCCAAGGCTAGGCTTAAGTCAAGACGACCCATCTTTTTTAATCTAACAACTATTCGCATTGTTGCATCATATATATTTCATCATAGACAATTTATTCTTACCACCATCTTTGAAAAAAGAAACTTTAATAATTTACCTTGAACTTCACAGTTGCAGCAAACTTGTTTTGCACTGAAGAATGTTTTTCCGCAACAGCAGCAATCATCCCAAGGCAGTGTCTTTTCAACAACTGTGTTATTACAGCACAAACCTCTTTCTGGGTTATAGCTACGTTTTCCACAGCAGCGTGTCCGTGGACCTAGCCAAGCATGCTGTATTTCGCCCTTGCAACAAATGTCCATGGTCGCGTCGTAGCTTTGGCCAGCGCAACAACGAGTATTCTTGCCTTTTATAGGCTGGGCAACATCTATCGGGTTCCCTGGGCAACAGATTTCTGTTGCAGGATTATATGTGCCTTTTCCACAACACCACAGATCTCCTGGTTTATCTTTATTCCTGAGTTTTCCCCCACAGCAAACCATTTGTGTGACGTCATAAGCTTGATCTCTACAGCAACGCGTATTCTTCACTCCACCGACGGCTTCCTGCAGTTTTCCCTCACAACATATATGTTTTTCGATACTGTACGCTTTTTTGCCACAGCATTTAGTATCTTGTACATTCTTTGTTTGAGCTGTACCTGCAACACCATCACAACATACTTCCGTAGCTGTGTTAAAAGTCATATTTCCACAACAACAATTGTCGTCTTTACTAGCTTTCTTTAGAATTCTGAGATCATCACAACATACTTCACTGCCTGGATTGAAAGAATTCTTTCCACAACACATAGACCCGGCTCCCGCTGTTCTGTCTCTCACTTCTCCTTGACAACAAATCTGTAACTCTGGATTTAAAGTTTTCTTTCCACAACAAGCATTATCAGTCTTTTTAGATTTCTTAACAACTTCGTTATCACAGCAAACGCTTGCATCCTCGTCATAACTGACTGATCCGCAACATTTAGTGGTACCTGTATATAATGTCTGTGGAGAGCCTTCGCAACAAACTTGCTTCTTTGTATTAAATGTGGTTTTCCCGCATATCCAGTCATCTCCAGGGTTGGCCTTTGGAACTAATTTGTTGTCATCGGAACATATGAACTTATCGGCATCGTAACTAACAGTACCACAACATTTAGTATTATCTCCTTTCTTTGGTTGAGGTTTATCATTGCAGCAAACTTCTGTTTTAGTGTTGAACGTTGAGTCGCCACAGCAGCAATTGTCATCATTACTCTGCTTTTTCCTAACATCATTTTTGCAGCAAATCTGCGTTTCAGGGTTAAAACTCTTCTTCAAGCAACACATTGTCATTTCACCAGCTGTTCTTGGTTGTGGAACGTTGTCACAGCAAATCTCCTTCTTTGAATCAAATGTTCCTTTACCACAGCAGCTATCGTCGCCTTCACTGACCTTCTTGCGGACTTCTTCGCCACAACATACCTCAAGCTGCATGTTGTAACTCTTCTTTCCACAGCAAGAGCCAAATTTGATATCACCTTTTGGCTGACTTGGAACACCATCACAACACATTTCTTTAGTTGTGTCGAAGGTTGTATTCCCACAACGACAGTCATCGTTTCTATTCCTTTTATCGTACAGCTTGCCATCAGAGCAGAGCTGTTTCCTTGTATCATAACTTGTTTCACCACAACAATCAGAGAAACTACCACCGACAGCTGGTTGTGGCACACCATTGCAGCAAAGTTCGCTTTCGGTATTAAATGTTTTGTCTTTACCACAACACCAGTTGTCGTCCTTGCTAGTTTTATCAACTATTCTTGCATCGCTACAACATACCTGGTCATTTGTGGAATAGCTCTGTTTTCCGCAACATAAAGTTGGTCCTTTGAATAAATCTGCTGGATTTCCATTGCAACACAATTGCTTATTGGTATTAATTGTAGATTTTCCACAAAACATATTGTCGCCCTCATTTGCCATCTTTCTTATTTCATTATCCTGACACAAAAACTTCTTAGAGTCATAACTGTTACCTCCACAGCATTTTGTAAATTCACCGCCAACAAGATCTCTTGCATTGCCATCGCAACAGATCTGAGTCCTTGCATTATATGTTGAAGTTCCACAACAGCAGTCATCATCCTTGTCTCTTTTTTTCGTTACTTTTCCTTCACAGCAATGAGACTTTCGAGTATCAAAGCTGACTTTGAAGCAACAAGAAGTGTATTCAAAGTCGCCAACAACAGGTTGCGGTGTATTTTCACAACAAATCTGTGTTTTGGAGTCAATAGTATTGTTACCACAACAACAATCGTCATTTTTATTGGTTTTTTCCACGAGTTTACCTTTACAACAAACATGTTTTGCTGAATCAAAACTCTTTCCATTACAACACTCTGTACTCTTGCCAAATGACGGCTGAGGTACCATACCATCGCAACAAATCTGAGAGTTTGAATTAAATGTTGTCTTTCCGCAACACCAGTCATCGCTTTTATCTGCCTTGTCACGAATCTTTTCAGCACAACAAACCTGTGAGGATGTATCAAATGACTTTCTGCCACAGCACTGAGTGTTTCCACCATATGATTTATCAACGGATTCTCCGGCGCAGCATACTTCAGTGCTTGTATCATATGGCTTCATGTCACAACACCAGTTATCACTAGCTTTCTTCTTCTTTACGATCTTACCACCACAGCAAATTTCGGCAGCAGAGTCGTAGCTCTCTGATAAACAGCATTTTGTCAGTTCCTTATTCTTTCCCTGTAGAGGCTGTGGTACGCCCATACAGCATATTTCTTTAGTGGTATCAAAAGTAGTATTGCCGCAACAACAGTTGTCTGACTTATCCTTTTTCTCCCTAGGTTTGCCATCACAGCACAGGGATGTTCTTGTATCAAAACTTTTATCTTCGCAACAGGTCATGAACTGACCACCAGGTTGTGTATTTTGCATACAACATATTTCTTCAGTAGATGTTATTGTTGATTTACCACAACAACCGTCATCATTAGGATTTTTCTTATCTCTTATCTTTTCATCACAGCAGACTTGTGATTTAGAATTGTAGCTGTCATTTCCACAACATTTGGCATTTTCGCCGCCCTTCTTTTCCCGCGGAGTATCTTCACAGCATATTTCAGTATTTGTATTCATTGTGGTCTTACCGCAATACCAGTTATCGCCTTGGTTTCTCTTCTTTCTTAGTGACCCATCCTCCATACAAAACTCTTTACTTGGATCGAAGCTTTTGTCATCACAACACATTGTTTCTGCACCGGCAACGGCGTCTTGTGGTTTACCGTTGCAACATACCTCTGTCCTCGAATCCATTGTTGTTGAACCACAACATCTGTTGTTATTGTCATTACGTTTTTTTATCAATCCTCCATCACAACAAACAAATTTTCTTGTATCGTAACTTATGTTACCACAACAATCAGTGAATTCATCACCAACGAGTTGTTGAGGAATGCCGTCACAACATATTTCAGACTGAGCGTCCATTGTTGTCTTTCCACAACAACAATCATCCTTTTTAGCTTTCTTGTCTCTAACTTTCTCTTCACAACAAACCTGTGTGTCGGTATCAAAACTCTGGTCACCACAGCAAGATGACTTCTCGCCAAAAGACTGCCTTGGAGTACCATCACAGCAAATTTGCTTTGCAAGGTTGATCGTAGTTTTTCCACATACTCCGTCATCAGATGGATCTTTTTTGTTCATAAGTTTTCCTTCGTTACACAGTTGTTTACGAGGATCATAACTGTTCTTACCGCAACATTCTGTATCATCACCTGCTATTGCTGGCTGCGGGTACAGTCCTTGACAACATACTTGCTTTTTCGTATTGAAAGTTTCATTTTTCCCACAACAACAGTTATCGTCTCCGTTCGATTTCTTAACAATGACCATATCACAACAAATCTGTGTTTTTGAGTTATAACTGGATTTGCCACAGCATCTTGTGTCGGATCCAAATGATTTCTGTGGTTCTCCATTGCAACATATCTGTGATTTCGAATTCATTGTTGATTTACCACAGCAACAGTCATCTTCAGCGTTAGCTTTAGGTCGCAGTTTTCCATCACAACACATTTCCTTTCGAGGATCATAGCTAACTTTTCCACAGCATCTAGTGAATTGTCCTTTCTGGTCTTGCGGCATTCCGTCACAACAAATTTCTGTATCTGTGGCAAAGGTAGTCTTTCCACAACAAGAATCATCTTTTTTGTTCCTCTTATCTCTGACTTTCTGCTCGCAACACACCTGTGTTTCTCTGTTGTAACTTTTGTCTTCACAACAGTCCGTCGTATCTCCATATTTTTGTTGCGGTTTCCCTAGGCAGCAGACTTCCGTCTTTGTATTCATTGTGGTGTTTCCACATGCACAATCATCGTTTTTATTTCTTTTAGTAAGAAGCCGGTCATCGTCACAAAATTCTGAATCAGGATTATAACTCATTGTACCACAACATTTTGAATTCTTTCCTCCCTTGCGCTCTTGTGGTACACCATCGCAGCAAATCTCCGATTTAGTGTTGAGTGTTGATTTTCCGCAGCAGCAGTTATCACTAGCATCCGACTTTTTTCTCAGGTTTTCGCCATCGCAGCAGATATGTTTTGATGGATCAAATCCTTCAACACCACAACACTGTGTTTCTTTATCCGCCACAGCTTCTGCCGGTTTTCCGTTACAGCACACTTCAGTTCTTGTATTTATGGTAGTATCTCCACAGCAACAATTATCGCCTTCGTTTCTTTTTGGTCTCATTTTCTTATCACAACACATTGTTTTTCGTGTGTCGTAACTCTTATCCCCACAACAATCAGAAAACTTTACTCCTCCAATCATCGGTTGTGGAACGCCTTCACAACACAGCTCAGATTTAGCATCGATAGTTGTCTTACCACAGCAACCATCGTCCTGTTCAGCCTTCTTTTTCCTAACCTTTTCATCACAGCATACTTCAGACTTTGTATCAAAACTTACTGAACCACAACATGATGTAAATTCGTCACCTACAAGTTTTTGTACAGTATCTTTACAACAGATATCTTTATCAGCGTTCATTGTGTGATTGCCACAACAACAATCATCACCTGCATTGTCTTTCTTCATAAGTTTACCTTCACAACACAAATGTGTTTTAGGGTCATAGCTTTCATCGCCACAGCATAATGTATCATCACCTTTCTTCTGTCTAGGATACATGCCGGCACAACACACCTGTGCTTTTGAGTTCATTGTTGTGTCACCACAACAAATATTATCGTTGTCATTTGTTTTCTTTGTTATAACCATATCACAACACATAAAACGTAGGGAGTCGTAACTCTTTTTGCCACAGCATCTTGCTCTATCTCCACCCTTTGCCTCTTGTGGTACAGAACCGTCACAACAAACCATTGTATTAGTATTGAAAGTTGTATCTCCGCAACAACAATTGTCGTCCTTATCTCTTAGTTTACGTACACCATCTTCACAACAGATATGTGTCGATGGATCAAAACTGGCATCTCTACAGCATCTTGTCGAAGCACCAGCAACAGCGTCCTGCGGCTTTCTGTCACAACATACTTGTGAATTTGTGTTAATTGTTGATTTTCCACAAAATGCATCATCACCAGGATTGCTCTTTTTTCTTATCTCACCGTTATAACAAACTTCCTCTTCAATTGAAAAGCTCATATTCCCACAGCAGCCCGTAAGAGCCCCTCCAACTAATTTTCTCGGGACACCTTCACAACAAATCTCTGTTTCAGTGTTAAACGTCGTCTCACCACAAACACAATTATCACCTTTGTTTCTTTTACGTATCAATTCTTGTATCTCGCAGAAAAATGCATTAGGGTCATAGGGTTCTTTGTGACAGCATCTTGTTCTTTCTCCTCCAGTTTTATTTCTTACTTCTCCCTCGCAGCATATTTGACGATCAGAGTCGAGGGTTGCTTTTCCGCAGCACAAATCATCTCTTCTTGTTGTCTTTGATGTCACATCAGTACCGTTACAACATTTAGATTTAACTGGGTCATAGCTTACCCTACCGCAGCATCTCGTCCCCTGTCCATAAGACTGCTGAGGCTCATCAATACAACAAACCATAGTCCTTGCATCATAAGTTGTTTCTCCACAAGCCCAGTCATCAGCCTCGTTTTGCTTTTTAATAAGTCTGCCATCAGCGCATATATGAGTCTTAGAATTGAAACTTTTCTTAACACAACATTTAGCAAACCGACCACCTAGTGCAGGCTGTTGTTCGCCATCACAGCATATTTCTTTTTCAGTATCAAGTGTACTATCACCGCAACAATAGTTGTCACCTTTGTCTCGTTTCCGTCGAATGGCTGCAATACAACATACCTCATTTTCGAAGCTATAACTCATGTTCATGCAACAACCATGGCTTTCCATTGTTCCAGGTTGTGGTGTTTCGTCGCAGCATATCTGTGTCTGTGAATTAATTGTTGTTTTACCACAACAACAGTCATCATTTTTGTTTGCCTTCTCCACAAGTTTACCGTCACAACACAGATGTTTATTTGGATCAAAGCTAACTTTTCCGCAGCACTGTGTATTTGGCCCATATTTCTGCTGTGGTATTACACCATCGCAACACATTTCGGTTTCAGTATTAAATGTCGTTTTGCCACAACACCAGTTGTCTTTTTTGTCTTTCTTTTTTGTGATTTTCATGTCACAACAGAGCTCATTCTCCGAGTCATAACTATCTTTACCGCAACATCTTGCATTTTTGCCTCCTGTAGCGGGTTCAACATAGGTACCTTCACAACATATTTCGTTATTAGTATTGATGGATTTATTACCACAACAACCATTGTCTTCTTTATCCGATTTCTTAAATACAATGTTTTCACAACAAATTGATTTTTCGGGATCGTAGCTTTCACGAACACAGCATCGTGTGTCATCTCCAAAAGAGGCCTGCGGTTTATCAATACAACAAACTTCCTTTCTGGTGTCAAACGTTGTTTTACCACAGCAACAGTTATCACCGGTATTTCTTTTCTCTGTTATTCTCATGTCACAGCAGAGGAATTTATCCTCATCATAACTGTTGCTGCCGCAACATTTCCATCTGTTGCTCTTTGCTACTTGAGGAATGCCATCACAACACATTTCTCTCTTTGCATTCACAGTGGAATTACCGCAGCATGTATCGTCTTGTGGATCTTTCTTTTTTCTTACTTTTCCTTCACAGCACACTTCGTCATTTAGTGAATATGATTTGTCTTCGCAACAGTCTGAGGTACCCAATGCTCCTGGTCTTGGCTTACCCTGACAGCAAACTTCTTTTTGTGTATTTAATGTCGTCGTACCACATCTGCCATCGTCATTCTTATCCCGTTTGTCGAATAATTTGCCATCGAAACATAGCTGTTCGTCTGGATTATAGCTAACTAGCCCACAACACTGTGTATTCGGCCCTTTTTTTGGCTGTGGCATGACTCCTCCACAGCATACTTCTGTTTCAGTGTTAAAAGTTGTATTGCCACAACAGCAATTATCTCCTTTACCTGCTTTCGGTATAATATCATTTTCACAGCACATCTCTGTTTCAGAATTGTAGCTTTCTTTGTCACAGCATCTTGCATTTTTGCCTCCCTCAGCCGGCTGGACGAACTTTCCATCACAACAAATTTCGCTATTTGTATTTATTGTTGTCTTTCCACAGCACCAATTGTCATTATCACTTGACTTATCGACAACCTTGTTTTCACAACATAATTGCTTGTTAGGATTGAAACTAATCTCCAGACAGCAATCAGTAAGTTCACCATAAGATTTCTGAGGCACGCCAAGGCAGCAAACTTGAGTTTTTGCATTAAGAGATGTTTCACCACAGCAAACATCATCTTCATTCTTACCTTTTTGTCTCACAGCTCCATCACAACATAGTTCCTTTACCATGTTATAGCTTTCTTTATCACAACACGAAGTCATTTCTTCACCTCCAACAAGGTTTTGTGGTGTTTCGTCGCAACAAATCTGTTTCCTTGCATTCAATGTTGAATTACCACAGCAGAAGTCATCCATCTTTGTTTGCTTCGGAACAAGCGTCATCTTACCATATGGACAACATAAGAATTTGTCTGAATCATAACTCTGCTTATGGCAACATCGAGTGCTTTCTCCATAGTTTGGCTGAGGTACGCCCTCACAACAAATTTCTTTCTCGTTATTCATTGTAGTTTTCCCGCAACAGCAATTATCGTTTTTGTCTCTTTTGTTGACAAGATCATTTCCATCACAGCACATAAAAACATCAGTGTCATAGCTAGCATCACTGCAGCATCTGGTTTTCTTTCCGTACGATTGATTTGGAACACCGTTGCAACAAACCTCGTCTTTGGTATTCATTGTAGTATTTCCACAACACCAGTCATCATTTTTGTCTTTTTTCTTGTTTATTGTCATGTCACAACATACCTCTTCATTGCTGTTATATGCTTTCTTTCCGCAGCAGTTCCAGTTGCCATTTTTGGTAGTTTTTTGTGGAACTCCGTCACAACAAATATCAGAGTTAGCGTTCATTGTCGTATCCCCACAACAACAATCATCCTCCTTGTCACTTTTTTCACGTATTTTTCCATCGCAGCATATTTCTGTGACCATATTGAAACTCTTGTCTTCACAACAATCCGACAGAACGCCACCAGATCTCTTTCTCGGATTACCATAGCAACAAATTTCAGATGACGAATCCATTGAAGTATTGCCACAAACCGCATCATCTTGGGCGTTCTTTTTTGCAACAAGTTTGCCGTCATAACAAATAAACTCAGCAGGATTGTAACTAGTAACACCACAACATTTTGTGCTTTCCCCACCTCTTTTTGGCTGGGGTGTCGTTCCTTCACAACAAACTTCCTTCTCAGGATTGAATGTCTTATCATTCCCGCAGCAACAGGTGTCGTCTTTACTTATTTTTGTTCTTACTCCGTTATCGCAACATACTTCAGAGGAAGCATCGTAGCTGCTTTTCTTACAACATCGTGTTGTCTTTCCTCTTTTCGGTACAGGCATATCAACACAACATACCTCTGTCCTCGTATTCATGGTGGTTTTACCACAACTCCAGTTATCATCGGGATTTCGCTTCCTCACTAGAACGCCGCCGTCCGTGCAAACCATTTCGGCTGGGTTAAAACTTATTTCACCACAACATTTTGTGTTATCTCCGTAACGAGGCTGTGGATTATTCCCATTGCAGCAAATGCTCCCAACAGCGTCGACAGTTGTGTTCCCGCAACAACAATCGTCATTCTGTTTGGCCTTTTTAATCACTTTCCCATCACAGCATAATTCTTTTAAAGTGTTAAAGCTCTTATCACCGCAACACGATGTATACTGTGCACCTCCAGTTAGAAGCTGAGGTTTTCCATCACAACAAGTTTCTTTTGTAGCATCCATTGTTGTCTTTCCACAGCAACAGTCATCAGACGGATTCCTCTTTTCTACTATTCTGCCTTCACAGCAAACAAATTTGCTACTATCATAGCTCTTATCGCCGCAACAAAGTGTAGCTGGACCAAAGTTTTTGCCAGGGTTACCAAGGCAACAAAATTCCATTTCTGTATTGTATGTCGTTTTACCGCAGCAACAGTTATCATCTTTGTTTCTCTTTTTAACCAAGTTATTACCATCACAACAAACAAATTTACTTGGATCATATCCATTTTCACCACAGCATCGTGTATTGTCACCAGCTACAGCATTTTGTGGATTCCCATTGCAACATATTTCTTTGGTTGTGTCTACAGTAGTATCACCACAAACCCAGTTATCATTCTTATTTTTCTTCTTCCTTATTTCGTTTTCATAACAAACTTCAGTCTCAGAATCATAGCTTGCATTCCCACAACATTTTGTCAATCCACCATTCTTAAGCCTCTGTGGAACATCGTTGCAGCAAAGTTCCGTTTTCGCCTGAATTGTTGTTCCACCACAGCAACAATCATCGGCTTCGTTCTTCTTTTCTCTAACACTACCTCCGCAACATATCTCTCGCCGAACGTCAAAACTGTCTGTCCCGCAACAATCAGAATTTGCTCCACCTGATTGCGGTTTTCCAGCGCAACATATTTCCTTCTGTGTGTTAATTGTTGTGTCTCCACAGCAACAATCATCTTTAGGATCGCGTTTTTTAATCATTTTACCATCACAGCATAATGTTTCTTCGGGATTGTAGCTTTTTAAACCACAACATTTGGTGTTCGCCCCTCGCATTGGCTGTGGTGTTGTTCCCTGACAACATACTTCAGTGAAGGAATCAAACGTTGTATCACCGCAACACCAGTTATCTTTGTTGTTGCGTTTCTTTTGAGGTTTGTCTGTATCACAACAAACATGTGTTTCTGGATTATAGCTCGTCTTCCCGCAACATCTATGGAAGGCGCCTCCAGGGGCTGGCTGAGGATTATCTAGGCAACATACTTCACTTGTGGAACTCATCGTGGTTTTCCCGCAACAACAGTCGTCATTCTTACTTTTCTTTTCTCGGATAGCACCATCGCAACACATTTCTGTGGCAGCATCGTAGGTTTTGTCATTACAACATTTTGGCATTTTTCCATTCTTATCTCCAGGTTTGCCGTCACAGCATAGCTGTGTCACTGCATTGTAAGTAGTCTTTCCACAACAAGAATTGTCGTCGCCATTAGCCTTATCTCTAACCTGGTGGTTGCAACACACGGACTTTCTGGTATCATAACTTTTGTCCCCGCAGCATGCTGTAAACTTGTTTCCGCCAACTCTTTCCCTTGGTTTACCTTCGCAACAAATTTCATCATTTGCACTTATAGTGGTATTACCACAACAACCATCATCTTTTGTGTTTTTCTTTTTAACTATTTTGCTGTCACAGCATACACTCTTAGTTTGGTCGTAACTATCTTTTCCACAACACCGTGCTGCATCACCTCCTTTTTTGTCATCTGGATTTCCATCACAACATATTTCATTTCTCATATCTATAGTACTATCACCACAACACCAGTTATCCTTCTTGTTTCGTTTCTTGGTAAGGGTAGTGCCGTCACAGCAAACAAATTCGTCGGGATTATAACTCTTCGGTCCGCAACATTTGGTCTCCAGTCCCTTTTGTAACGGTTGT
The DNA here is from genome assembly GCA_032359765.1 of Saxidomus gigantea. NCBI lineage: Eukaryota > Metazoa > Mollusca > Bivalvia > Venerida > Veneridae > Saxidomus > Saxidomus gigantea. Next base: position 13,785 of record JAUMHA010059652.1, read on the forward strand.
GGGACACCATCACAACAAACTTGTTCTGCAGTATTCATGGAGACATTGCCACAGCAACAGTTGTCACCTTTACGTGCCTTTTTCCTTAAAGATCCGTCACAGCAAATTTGACTTTCTGAATCATATGAAACTTTGCCACAGCACTGTGAAAAATCGCCATTTTGAATTTTCTGTGTAACGCCGTCACAACACATGTCTTTTTTGGAATTTCCTGTCATTTTTCCACAGCAGAAATCGTCGCCATTACTTGATTGCTTTCGAATTTCTTGGTTATCACAGCATACTTCTGCATCAGTATCATAACTCTTACTACCACAACAGTCAGTGTTTTTATACAATTTACTAGGTTTGCCATCACAACATATTTCCGTTTTCGAATTCAATGCTGTATCGCCGCAATAACGGTCATCTTCTGACGATCGCTTTTTAACTAGGTTGCCTTCACGGCATAAAAATTTATTAGTATCGTAACTGACAATGCCGCAGCATTTCGTTGGACCGTCATACAATTTCTGAGGAGTGGTTCCTTGGCAACAAACCTCTTTTTCCGTATTAAATGTTGTTTTACCACAGCAACAATCATCATCGTTGCTACCCTTCTTTGTTACTTCACCATCACAGCACATTTCTGTTTCAGGATTATAACTTAGTTTTCCACAGCATTTAGTTTTTTGAGCACCTGCAGGTGCTGGCTGAACTGCATTTTCGCAACATATTTGTGTATCAGTGTTCATTGGTTTATCGTTACAACAGCAATTATCTTTTTTGTCACTTTTCTTGATAATTTTCTCTCCGTCACAACAAAGTTCTTTTGTCGGGTCATAGCTCTTGTTTCCACAGCAACGTGTCAAAGGCCCGAACGATTTCATTGGACCCGCTTCACAGCATATTTGAGTTTTAGAATCCATAGTTGTATCACCACAGCATGTGTCGTCGTTCTTGTTAGCTTTCTTTATTATGTTTCCCTCACAACACATGTGTGTTGTTGTGTCGTAGCTTTTATTGCCACAACAAGCGCTCATGTCGCCAAAGCTTTTATTTGGAATACCTTGACAACACATTTCTGTCTTGGAATTGATCGTTGATTTTCCACAGCATGTATCATCTCCTTTGTTATCTTTGTCAAGTACATTATTATCAGGGCAACACACCTGTTTCTCTGCATCATAACTCTTATCGCCGCAGCATTTTGTCGTGTCTTTACCATACAGAGGTTGTGGTTTTCCTAAGCAACATACTTGAGTATTTGTGTTCAAAGTTGTTTTGCCACAGCAGCAGTTATCATCCTTGTTCTGTTTCTTTACAAGGCGGTCGCCATCACAGCACACATGTTCATTACCGTCATAACTCTGATCTTTGCAACATTTGGTATTAGATCCCTTCTTTTCTTTGGGTTTCCCCATGCAACATACTTCAGTCACAGTGTTCATAGTTGTATCGCCACAAATCCAGTTATCGTCTTTGTTCCTCTTCTTTCTAAGTTCCCCATTGACACACAAAAACTCTCTAGAATCAAAACTCTTTGGTCCGCAGCATAAAGTGAACTTGTCTCCAACTAACTTCTGTGGGACTCCTTCACAACAAATTTGCTTTTCTGTATTCATTGTTGTATTTCCGCAACAGCAATTATCGTCTTTATTAGTTTTTGGTGTAGGTTTTCCGCTGCAACACATTGCTGTTCTTGAGTCATAACCTTGATTTCCACAGCAACGACCAAACTTAGGATCTGGTACAGATTGTGGTTCACCTTCACAACAGATTTCAGTTTCGAGGTCAAATGAAGTTTTTCCACAACAGAAGTCATCTTTTGGATTCTTCTTGTCTTGTATTTTACCGTCATCACAGCAAACCTGCTTTGTTGTGTCATAACTTTTGTCTCTGCAGCACGCGGTTTCTCCTTTAAACAGATCTTGAGCTTTTCCGTCACAACAAATCTGCTTATTTGTGTCCATTGTTGTTTTGCCACAGCACCAGTTATCTCCGTCATTCTGCTTCGTTGAAAGTTTACCACCACAGCACACCATTTTATCTGGATCAAAGCTTGACTCACCACAGCACTGTGTTTTGTCTCCAGCAACACGATTTTGAGCTTTGCCATCACAGCAAATTTGAGTAACAGCGTTGTATGTTCCCTTTTCACCACAGCAACAGTCATCTCCAGGTTTACTGAGCTTTCTTATCTTGTTATCACAGCAAATGTGCGTTTTTGAATTGAATGGCAAGTTTGCACAGCAACTGTCGAATGCTTGCTTCCCTTCAGAACTGTACACTTTTCCGCCACAGCAGATTGAGGTCGTGACATCATATGATTGCGTACCGCAAAATCGTGTTCCTGATCCATACAATTTACCTGGAACACCAAGATAGCATACTTCCGTCTTTGAATCAAAGGTTGTATTTCCACAGCATGTATCGTCTGCACCGTTTCTCTTCTTTACAACCTTTTTCTCGCAACACATCTGCTTTTTGGCATCGTAGCTCTGCTTACCACAACAGCGAGTTTCTAATTTGCCGACAAGTTTCTGAACAGTCCCATCACAGCAAACGAAGTTTGATGAATCAAAACTGGACGTGCCACAGCATTGTGTTCCGCGTTTGTATAACGTCTGTCTTTTCCCATCGCAACAAATCATTTGTGAAGTTGTGTAACTTGTGTTTCCACAGCAACAGGTATCTGTTGGCTTGTCTTTAACAACTACTGTCCTGTCATCGCAGCATAATTCAGCCTTAGGATCATAACTTTGTTTTCCGCAACAGTTTGTAGCCTTGCCGGCTTTGAGTGGTTGCACGTTATCGTCACAACACATACTTCTCTTTGGATCAAAATTGTCCGACCCGCAACACGTGGCAACTTCGCCGCCGTTCCTGTCCTGTATTTTTTTACCGCAGCAAATTTGCTTGGCAGAGTTAAAAGGCTTTATTCCACAACAGCATGTCAAGTTTCCATTGACTGCGGGAAACAGCTTACCATCACAACATACCTTTTTCGATTCATCGAAGTTAGGAACGGCATATTCATCTTTACAGTCGTAACACTTAGGGTGATAATTGGGTGGGAAAAGAGTACCTAAATAAAATAAAAAGTTTAGATAAGAAAAACCGTCCGAAACAATTTAAGCTTACAGTGTTTATTAAAAACGATTAATTAGTTTCGCCTTATGGTTGTTTTACTTGCTTTCTTTGACTCATAGTTGGGAAAAATAGCTATTACTATTTTATAAATAAGAACAATAAGATAAGTATATAATTCATACAGTATCGGCTGAAATCTGATACATCTACTTACCACCGCAACAAAATCGTTCATTACTGTTATAACTGAAGTTTCCACAACAACCAGTGTCTTCTCCAGCAACAATGGGTTGCACCTTTGTATTTAAATATCTTGGTTTATAACGTTATACATAAATAGACATTTTGGACAATTCCTTATTACATGCTATGAACAGTGTAAAAATGTTTATGTATAGGCTTAGACAATACTTGTTCAAGTAGACGCTTTATACATTTTCAATCTTTTATCATTTTTCAGTGGTAGTGTGGCTCTTATGGCTATATTCAGAAACCTTCCTCGACTCGACCTCCACCAAGGAAGGGTCCGTCAATTGCCGTTTATTGGTCAACTGATTATTAAGGTTAATTAGATTTGTTGCTGTAAGTATTCACTGGCCAATCAGATCGGCCTAACGGTCCCTTTCTTTGTCGAGGTTGAATTGAGGAACGTTTCTGAATACAGCCATTAATATCTGTAGACGTATTACTGTTTAGTAAAGTGACCGAATTGTAACTCGGACGTCGAGGGTTCGAATCCATTTATGGACTTCGATCAACGAACATTTCGCACACACCATAGTTGTGACGACTTTTTCCGGTACGAGTACAAGTAAGAAGTCAGTGCAGCAGTCATCCAATACAGCTGACATTCATAAAAAAAACATTAAGTAAAAAAGTAAAGCTTATAAGTAGTAGAGACAGTATGTATGAGTTTAAAGGAACATATAAGAATATATAAGTTTATTACAAAAAAAATAAAGTCAACATGTATGTTTAAATAGTTTTGTTTTGCAATTTGTCATTGGATGAATTATAGCATGTACTTTGAGCAACGTTATGCATGTTTTTGCGAACAAATTACGGTCAAAGTCGCCGGTAAGATATGGATGAGAAGTTGTTGAATTCGGTGTTATATCATTTTATAATTTCACCGAGTGGGCACCAAAAGTGATATTTTCAGAAGTAGTGCAACGTGATAATACATCGATACTAACAATTTTTGTTTACTTTATGTCTACAACTATACTTTTGTTGCGTGTGTTTAAAAAAAATGCCGAAATTCAAAGGAAATGTCACCAGAAAGCATAGCACAAATCTCATTTTAACAACGTTATCGTCGTATGGTTTCCGGCATTCAGTTCGCTTTGTATATTTTTGACGTTAATCCGGGTAAAAGATTTTGATAAATTTCACTGAGCGAACAGTGAGTATATCAGGATATAATCGATCGTTATATTTCGATTAAAAACCGAAAAAAAACATGAAATAAACTTTTCTTTGTAATAAAAGAGCTAATGGGACTTCAAACTATACGTACCACTGAATCGCAGCAGACCGAATCTCGAGTGTCGTATGACTCGTAGCAGCAACATTTCGTGAATTTCCCGGCAAATCTTGGCTGAAGCTGATCTTTACAGCATATATATACCTCTTCATCGAACACTTCATTGCCGCAACATTTAGTGTTTTGTCCACCAACAAGCGGATAGATAGAATTGCCGCAACACATCTGAGTCTTTGGGTTGTAAACTTCTTTCCCACAAAGGTATTCTGGGGAAATATTTTCGAAACAGTATAAATTTATGTTTTTGCTTGTGGCAAACATTATGTATAGTTCAACAAGAAGAAATAAATCGTCTCTTACACGTTCTATTCGGTTTTTACAGTTTAGTTCAATAAGGTGAATTATCTGAAGCAGCCATTAAAAAAAATATTAAAAATCTGCTGATTGAAAATACGTGTACAATTATGCACACAAAATAGAGACAGTGGAAAATTTCTTTCCTATGTTTCCAAAAAAAGGGTAGACTGAGGGACAATATTTAGAGCTAGTTGCCAATCATGTTTCAATCAAATTTCAACACATCGCAATTAAGACATGGTAAATCATTAGTCATATGCAATGTCGGCCGGGGTACTGAAAATTTCAGAAACGCTTTTCAGTGTTTCCCACCTATCTGAGATAAACTGGAATACTTACTTTCCACAGGTGTCTTAGGTTTATCTGAAAATAAAACATAACATAACATAAGTGAAGACCGCAGTTATGCTTCAATCACATACAAACTTTGTTCCAGGCATAATGTTAATGCAGTAAAAGGCAAAGGCAACAAGAAGACAAATGTCCGTCTTTCAATTCTGAT
>JAUMHA010059763.1:0-19201 GCA_032359765.1 Saxidomus gigantea
GGCATACATTTACTAATATAGTTTCTGTTTTCCAAAGCACAGAAATACTTTGTTGGCTTTTCGCCTTGGTCTAGCCATATCGCTCTGGATCTCACCTTTAATCCTTCTAATTTTTTTCTCTTATTTCTCTTAATTCAGAAGTTTTGTTCAAAATGATATTTTTATTTGTCTCTTCATCTTCTTCTAATTCATTTATTTCATTAAGTAACTATTGTTCTTTTCGGTCAGTTTGTTTCTTTTTGTAACTAGCGCATGAGATAGTTTTTCCTCACAAAGTTTCGAAAAATAGCTGATCATTTATCTGTAATTTTAAATTGCAACTGTCAGTACTTTCAATGTTTTGATTTGGTTCAGCGTACTGAGACTTTGTTTTGTTTATAATAGTTTTTATTTCTTCAACATACGTTTTATCTTTAAGCAGAGAGTTATTGAACTTCCGAAACAAATTTTTATGTATTATATTTTCTCCCTTTAGTATTAATACAACCATTGAGTGATCACTCTTATAACCATATTCTATTTTAGAATCAATTACATTTAAAAAAAGGTTCTCTGATACTAAGAAAAAATCTAACCTACTTTGTTTACTATAATTATTTGTTCTCCATGTAAATCTTCTTGATTCTATATGTAATTCCCTCAAATGTCAATCAGGTCTAGTTCTGTTCATAAATCTAAAACTTTATCCCTAGCTTTTGGATTATTTATGTTGACGTAATTCTTAGAAGCCTTTTCCGGATTCAGAACTAGATTAAAATCACCGGTCCAGATTATGTACTCATTGTTAAAATATAAAATATCCTGTTTAATTTCTTCGTAAAATGTAGGGTCGTCCTTGTTTGGACCGTAAATATTAACAAGTGTGAAATTCTCTCCCTGAAATTCAATATCTAAGACGATTTGATTGCCATTTTTATCCTTTTTCATTTGTTTAACTTTGAATTCAAAATTATTATTAAAAAATATTGCAGTTCCTCTTGATTGACTGCTGAAACATTCATATCCCCATTGAGCTCTTACATATTTTACCTCATTCTCTGTAAAGTGTGTATCTTGAATACAGTAGATTGCATATTGTTTTAGTTTAAGGAAATTAAGGACATCTTTCCGTTTGTCTTTCCCCCCAATACCTTGGCAGTTGAATGATGCTATTGTTATATTTTCATTCATAATCATTTATATTGTCAGTTATACGCTCTGTGCAGAGACATTACAGTAACAGTATATATGTACTATAAACGCATAATATGCTTAAAGGAAAGTAAATCACAGAACAAAAACAACAAATATCATAAAGTAAAAAGAAACAGACACATAAAAACGACATAAACACGATCAGAACTACAATAAATAAACCTATTTTGACGCAGTAAGGCCAAAATACTTTTGGGATTTCTCCGATCATTAAATAGGTCACGCGCGTGCTAACCGTGGCCGTGTTTGATTTACAAACACGAGTCATTATCTTTAGTAAACTGTGATCGTTTAACATGACTTTATATTGTACCAATATCAAAATATCTGGAAATTTTGAGTTTTATTACAAGCTTTGTGTTTGAATAATAAATCTGCAATGTCAAAAACAATTGATTGACTCTAAAATAAAAAAATAAAAACCAAAGCGGGTTGGTGGGTAAAAACCTATCGAAAGTGTCCATTTATAAAGTCGCGTGTGTTTACACGGAGATTCATTCATGTAAATTCATTAATGGATTTTACGTTTACGAAAGTGTACTGTACAACACTGTTGATTTATCTGCTATGCATTGGATTGCAAGTGTTCACTAACTAACTATTACATACTGTATTTGAGTATTTGAAGTTTTGAGTCAATCACAATATGCACTTTAAAAACAGCAGTGCACGAGCGTAAGTGTCACGTGAGGAAATTAATAGATCGTTTTAGCAAGCCAATCGGATCTATGCGTTACAAAGCCGAACGGGGAAATACCAATGGAATGTAAACAAAAACACTGAGGTATGAACATGTACTTCTACAACAAATGTAAACATGTTATGGTAAAGTAAGGAATGGTACGCATTTATTTATGACAGGCGTTGTTATAGTTATTTGGAATAATATTAATAATTTGTGAATATATATCAAAAGTTAAAATGGCATAGTGAGCAAAAATAAACATAGGCTTTCTTCTCTTTTTTTAGTAACTAAAACTTTTAGTAAAAGGCAAAGGTTGCAGGAGTTCTCTTGCTAATTAACTAGTAGCTGGAAACATAGACAAATATTTACATGTATACACATTTAAACAGTAAATTTGACACACATCAAATCATAACATAAATCTAAAAAGGCATATAATCAAACAGTAATGAACAAAAAGCAAACAAAACAAAGCTGGTAAGCAAGTAAAGTATATGCCTGCTGTATACTGTGCCTGCTTAGGCATTGGATAGTTACTAAAAGTGCAAGTTATTAAGCAAAAGTAAAAAACAAAATATCCAAAAAAAACAAACAAAAAAACTAAGGCTGGATAAGCAAGGAAAAATCATAAAGCCTTTAATATGTGTCAGCTGAGATAGCCCCGGCATTGGCTAATGCCATGTGAACAAAGGGCTCAAAAAGAAGGAAATGGACCCATGCTAGCTCTGTTTGAACACAGTAAAATAGAACTCAAGTCAAAATGCAGCCCAAATCAAAATGCATTTATGATAATGTGAGCATAATTTGGACAGCATGCTTCTTTTTATGTAAATAATAGATTAAAACGGTATGAAGACACTTGCAACAGGTAAACCAACAGAACAATACAAAAACAACAACAAAGAATACCCTTTTCATTTGCTCCTGGGTGGTCTTACCTGAAAAAATAATGAACATGATACACAGAACTTTAAGATGAAATCCTTTTCTGTTGAATATTTTCACTTATTATTGTAACTTTAATACCTATACATTTTCATAAGAGTACTGTATATGATAATTCTTTCTATTTAAGAAAAAAAAAGTTTTATCTTGCTGTTAAGTCTATATATTTTGTAATAAACTGTATTTTAACAGACTAGGTAAATTTCTAATATTATTGACACATTTAAAAACTAGTATTATCAGTATAGATGTGTGTGTGTGTGTGTGTGTGTGTGTGTGTGTGTGTGTGTGTGTGTGAATATTGTCACTCTGGGTATTTCTGAATGCCTAGAAATGTCTGTCACTTTCACATATCAAAGTTCTTCCATTGGTCTTGTTTGCTTTTTCTTGTCTGTAGAAGGACCTCGTTTCCTACTTCAAGTACTCTGGTTTTTAATTGTTCCGGACCTGTTCTGAGATCATAGGCCTTCTGCATAAGGTCATACCTTTTAGCTTTCATAGAAGGGGGCAGGTCTACTAGAATAGAATGACCTTTTGCAAGGGCCCCAGAGTACATCTGTCTTAGTACTAGGTCCCTGTCTGTAATACGCACAAACCTTACAATGATTGATTTGGGCCCATGACCCTTGGTTGGTAGCCTATGTGCGTTTGCAAAAAGCATTTCTCCTACCCTTTCTTTTGGAATACCCACTTCTTTCCTGAAAAATGATTTTATAACCTTGTAGATATTTTCATCTTCATTTTCAGCAATACCATATAGAAGGAGATTGTATTTTCTACTATGTCTATCCATATCTAGGTTCTTCTCTCTTAAATATTTCACTTCACCCTTTAGTTTATCTTTATCTTCAGCCTGTTTCTCTTTCACAGTTCTTAGTCTTTCCTCAAATAATTCTCTCTGTTCTTCCAATTTCTCTTCAAATTCAGCTTTCTGTTTCTCTAACAAATCTCCCTGAAAGGTTAAACTTTCTTCAATATCTTTTACTGTTGTTCTCAGCTTGTTAATTTCCTCTGTATTTCCCTCAATCTTTTCATTTGTTTTACTTTCTAATTCACTCACTTTTGATTCTATTTTATTTATTCTGCCTATCATGTGAGTTTTGATCTCTTTCAATATATTTTTTATGTAATTATTATGTACTTGCATTTCATTGAGTTTAAGGAGAATCTGCTTAATGTCGTCACAAGTAGCAGGTGCAGGTGTTGTTGCTGATGTTGACATTGTAGTTGGAACATTAGTGTCACTCATAGTGAATGCTGTTGTAATAGTTTTCAGTGTTCATTCAATGGCATATATGACAATGCACTGATTATGTTCGGACGCGAACCTTTACTGCATATAAGTCCATGGTACAGAGAACATACCTTGTGACAAAATCAATGCATTTGATAGAAATGAGTAGTCGAGTGCACTCTCATCAAACAATTCTTGTTTGCCATTACATTCATATATGTAAAATAATGTTGTAAATAATAGGAATATCTTATTTTGTTCATATAAACATGACGTTTCAATTCTTATGTATGGAAAACATATCTTGTGACAAAATTAATGCATTTGATAGAAATGGGTCTGATTTTACTATAAAAACAGTGCGTAAGTAAAGCGCGTTTTCATCAGATAGCTCTTGATATGTCATCCGTTTTATTTGTGTACATAGTGTTGCAAATATATATGTATTTTGTTCATATACATTTGATTTTGCAATTCCTATGCACTGGGATCATGCCTTGTGACAAATCAATGATTTTGATAGAAATAGTTTTAATTTCACTATCAGATTAGTGCGTATAGTAGGGCCCTTTGTCATCAGGTAGCTCTTGATTTGTCATCATTTTTACCTTTGTACATAACACTGTAAACAATAGAAATATTCATTTTGTTCATACGTAGATGACAATTCAATGATTGTGTGCAGGAAAATGCCCTGTGACAAAAGTAGTGTTTTTGATAATAATATTCAATTTGTCCATACGTACATGACAATTCACTTCTTATGTACGAGGAAAATACATACCTAATGAATGTGTTTGATAAAACATGCTTTTGATTTAACTATCATATCAGTGTGTGTAATAGACCACGCTGTCTTTAGACATCTCTTGTTTGTCATCCCTTTTATGTATGTGCATAGCAGTGTAAATGATAGAAATATTCATTCATTTACTGCTTATATGTTATCAACTTTTAGGATCGCTCCCGTCCGGCGTCCTTCGTACGTCTGTTCACCATTTCCTTCAAACGGCATATCCTATGAAATCACAGGGCGAATTTTTATGAAACTTGGCAGTTACGTGCCTTGCATGAAGCTTTATCAAAGTAGTTATAATTCCATTCCATGGAAAACTCTTGTTGCTTTCAAAAACACCAGAAAGCCCAGAGCGTAAATATTTGGCATATAGCATTATCTAGTCGATTTCTACAAAGAACATTCAGATCATGACCCCTGGGTCAAAATTGATCGATTTTACATAGGCTTATATAGAGGAAACTTAAAAAATCTTCTTGTTTAAAACAAAAAGACATAGAGCTTAGATATTTGGTATGTAGCATTGCGTAATTGACCTCTGAGATAAGTGTTCAACTCAGGACCCCAGGTCAAAATTTAAGCCGCCCCAGGGTCACCACCGGTTTGACATATACTTAAATATTTTGTATCTCTTAAAATTGTGTTGTCTCAAACTAAGAGCTCATATATTTGGCAGATAGCATTACCAAAAGGTGCTCTGATTTTATTCAGATAATGCCCCTGTGTCATAATTGACTACACCTAATGCATGATTATTTTACATAAGCTTATATTGGAGAATGTTTGAAAACCTCCATCATTACAAGGTCTACAGCTTATACAGCTTAGATATTTGAAATGTAGCATTGTCCTATCCCTAAACTGTCAGCGTACTGTTCTTTACTTTGTGTTCATCGTAGCAAATAGTAGCCAGGTGAGTGATATACGACCATCTTGTTCATCTTGCCTATGTACAATGATGGAAGTATTCATTTTTTCATAAATATAGGACCATCATGGTCATCTTGTCTATTTACAAGGTGTTGTAAATGACGGAAGTATACATTTTTTTCATACATACATGACAATTCAATAGTTATGGGTAACATGCGTTTTGACAAATGTATTGAAACAAAATTTATGTATTTCATAGAAATGCTTCTGATTGTACATATAAACAGTGCGTATAGTATATCGCGTTTTCATCACACAATTCTTGGTGTGTGACCAGTTTTATCTATTCTCGGCTTCAATTCAAGATTCATGTGCGAAAAAATGATTTATTCAGTCAACGGATTTGACTCAGTTTTTAGATTTGAACTGTATACAACTTTAGTTTGAATTAGTACAAAATCAAAGAAGACATATAAAGAAAGTTTTCGTTTTTTGGGGCAAAAGCTTTGAATTCAATTTTTAATAATTTCATATGTTGAAAACAATCGAGGTGGGCTTTATTTTAACTTAAACTCACAACAAAGCTGGTTAAAACTGCACGGGACGACGTCCGTGTTCCTACATCATTTAAGTGACGTCAGCGTTTGATTCCGGCACTTTTAACTTTCTATTCAATGCAAGATGTTTAGATTGGTAAAATGCAAAATAATGCCTGTTCTAAATATAGAAATAATATTTACTTGGGGAAAACCTAAAAATATAAATTGTATTTTGCTTCATTGGTCGTGCTCCGGACCAATGAGATATAGTTTATTTATAGATCATATATAGATTTTAATAAAATGTTGTAAATAAAAGAAATTTTTTTCGTACACACATGACAATTCAATGCTGTACCGCGAACATGCCTTGTGACAAAACTGATGTATTTGATAGAAATGTCTCCGACTTTACTATCAAACCAGCACTTATAGTAGAGCGCACTGTCATCAAACAGCTATTGTTTGTCATGGTTTTTATATATAAATATAATGTTGTTAATTATAGAAATATAATTTTTGTGCATACGTACCTGACAATTCACTGCTTATGTACTATGTAAAGTAGTAGGCTTTATATTCTTAGAGAACTATTTCCTAACTTTTCTGTTTTCAACCGTAAGTATTATATTCATCTTGACTTCCTTTATCTGGTTACTTTGTCAATCGCGCTTGGTACCAGTGGGGTGAAGTTAATTTTACAGCCGAAAGGAATTGTAAACTGATTTGTGGATTTAAAAAATGAAGAAATGGGATGACACGAAAAACTGAATTTTGTAAATAATAACTAAATATCCATCATGTATGGTCAATAATTATTTTAAATATACTTTACTTGATTCAAATAAAAAAATATCAACCTGATATTCATTAGAATTTCATGATAAAACCGATAATTTCCGAAGGTTCTTTCCAGGTTGCATACTAATGCAATAGCAGTCGAGTTCGACCAAGAAACTTATGATAACTTGTGAAACGAGTACTAAAGTGCGACAGTACATGATTCAACACATACATAATTATAGTTTACACATATTGATCAGTTATATAGGTGTTCAAGCATACTTTTCCGGGTATTGTCTTTAAAATTTACTGTTTTTCTTTAATAATTTTTTTTTGTAGTGTCTGAAAAGGTCCCTTTGCAAGACATTTTCCTGTCTGTAGTTTTCGGTCTGTTTACATTTTCGTTCCTCAATTCCCTTAGTTTTTTATCAAGGCGCTTTACCTGATGTTGGCAAATGGGAAAATTTTGTACGTTGTTTTAGCTCTACTGGACGAAGGTCTACACTGTCCATCCATCTGTCCGTAAACTTTTCCTTGAGAACATTCTACCGGTCAATAATTAGAAGCTTGCCTTCAAAATGTAGATTATCCATATTGTTTTTGTGGTCAGGGGTCAACGGTCAAGGTGACCCGAACTTTGAAAATCATTTCCGCTCGATAACTTGCAATCCATATCCCCAAAATCTTTAAACTTCATACGATAACTAGTCTAACTGAGTAGACAAATCGTTAATGATTCGTGATCAGTGGGTCGGAGGTCAAGTTACAGTGACCGGTGTTCACTATAAAGGTAAACATTTTCATTTGACTTACATGAAACTTGCATGGAACCCCTGTTTTGATCCCTTTTGTTTTGTGGTCGGGGGGATTGAAGATCAAGGTCACGGTGACCCGAACTTTGGAAATAATTTCCGCTCAATATTTTGATATCTGATTATAATCAGCAGTCTTGAAACTTCATAGGATTATGTAAATGATCCCAACAGTTTCGGAGATCAGTGGGTCAAAATTACAGTTAGCTTTTTCTTAATAACATTCCAAAAGATTTTCACAAAACTTACTTAGAACAGTTAAGTCAGTCCAGTAGAGCGGTGGTAGTTCTTTTGAGGCTCTTGTTTCATTGCGAGGATTTTTTATTTATCTTAATCTTTATAATGTTTTACCACAGAAAGCATGTACATTTTCATCTTGTAAGGTAATACTTTGTATAAATGTATTTTTGAGACAAATGGGGCCAAAAACGTTTCCAAGAACGAACCAGAAAATGCCCTGTTTATACTCTCATACTTACAATGCAATAAAGTTCCACTTACCAACACAAATTCAGATAAATGTTCCAAATTTTATTGATACTTAACTGCTCTCAGTGTCTGGTATCCATGAGACACAAGCATACTTTATCTACAAATGAGATATTTTTTGGTACTTAGAGGGAAAGTTTAAGTGAATACAATGTCAGAACGAAAATGTAAACAAGGCAGAAAACAATACACGTAAAAAGAAATATATACATTACTCAAGAATATATAGGCTTCTATTAAACTGTATTTGTTTAGCTTATCTGAGCTGAAAGCTCTTGATGAGCTACTAGTATTGGTGGGTGGTCCGGATGTCACACTTTTACCAAGCTTGCTCAGTGGCATCCTTGCATTTATCTCTTGGAAAAGAATAGGAAATAGTTCCGGCCCAGTGCACACTGATACTAAAATAGAAAAACAAAATCTTTAAAGAGCTTATCTTGAAGCAATGGATGGAATGTCACCAAATAGTGTCCCCTTTCACAAACCAGAAACTGGTTATGGTTCAGTGCACACATGGACCATTGTTGCTCAAATAGAATAAAACATTAAATGGCTTCTTCTCATGAACCAATGGATAGAATGTCATCAAATTTGCTCTGTACTATCTCTGCATTGTCCCCTTTCAAAAACAAGACATGGTTTTGGTCTAGTGCACATAAGGACTGTTACTTATAATAGAAAAAATGATTACACTCCAGTACTACAAAATACTATAGAGTACTCCAGTACAGACATGTTACACCACTTAATTCCAGATGCTGACCCATTCAATACCGTTTGCTCAGATGAGCAACTTGGCCCCTTTGTTTCAAGATGCCTCTTGTTTTTTATATATACTATATGTTGTTTTTTGAGTGTTTTTGATTAAAGTTATTTTCTAGTAAGTGCTAAAATGACACTGTAATGTCAAGGTAAAGGCGTATACATGTACTATTGTAATTTCAATATAGATTTGTATTTTATAGATAAGTCATATATATATATATATATATATATATATATATATAGTGTTAATTAGTAAAATGAATATGAGAAACATTGAAATGTTATGAGAGCTTGATTTATAATTCTGTAAAAGCAATATGATTGCTTAAACTTATAACCTTGAACTCTCAAAGTGGCCAAGGTGAGAAATTGTGATAGGTCTGTGTCCGTCGTGTGTCGTTTACAATTAAGTTGAACTCATCATGTGTGTTAGTCAGAATGTCAATGGTTCTGATAAACTGTAGGTAGGGATTGAAACTAATTCACATGGGGTCAATAACTAAGCAGCCAGGTCACATCATAGACAAACCTTGTGCATATGTAATGGAAACTGCATTTTGTATTGTTTGAAAAGTTTTTGTCTTGATATTGAAACTGGGTCATGCCGGGAAAAATTAAACTAGGTCATAATAGACACTGTATTTTGTACGATGGCTTAGATATTTGGCATGTAGCGTTGTGTGATAGACTTCTACCAAAATTGTTCAATTCACGACCCCCTGGTCTAACTTGACGCCACACGGGGGTCACTTGATTTTACATACAGATATAAGCTTATATAGGGAAATCTTCTTCACTGAACCAACAGGGCATAGAGCTTAGATATTTGCCATGTAGCATTGTCCAGTTGACCTCTACCAGGTTTGTTCCGGTTCAAAAGTTTTGGAATGTGGCATTGTGTAATGGACCTCTACAAAGATTGTTCAAATCAGGACTCAAGGTCACCGGTATTTAAATAGACTTTTATAAGAATATCTTTTAAAATATTCTTGTATCAAACAAAACGGCCTAGAGCTTAGATAGTCGGCAGTTAGTATAACCAAATGGTCTTTATAGGACCTCTACCAAGAACGTTCATATTTTGACCCTCTGGCCAAAAAAGACCCAGCGCATGTGGTCACTTGATTATACATTAAGATGTATAAGACAATTATTTACAATCTTCTTTTCTAGGAGCACAAGCATAGATATTTCGGTTGTTGCACTGCGTAGTGGTCCTGTACAAATATTTTCAAATTATTACCGTTGGCATCCCGGGGTCATTTGACCTACTTGCATTTTTAGAGCTACACTTTAGCGACATTCACTTTTTTCTATGATGCTGTAATTTACGTTGTATAGTAGCCAGATAAGCGATATGTGGTCATCATTGCCTTGTTTTTTCGAGGGTTTGTTAAATGGTACATACAATTATGGGCAGGGATTTTACTGTAATTCGGCGTCAATGGCGACAACTCTAGTCTAATCTTAGCAAATTAATAATTATGTGACCCTTAACGAACACTTCAAAAGAAAATTCATCCGTACGCAGGAACTTCATTCCTTTATTCTTCTCTTCCCAACAATTTTTCATTCAATCCACTTGCTACAGATTAGTTTAATTTAATCTAATGATGCAATAACATGATACAGATATTGCTAAACAATGTTTAATGTGGCCCTATACGGAGGGGGGATCCCACTTCAACAAATTTGCTTGTGTTATTTGGATCAATATTATAAAATGATATCAAAATCATTAAACGGCATGACCGCAAAGAGCTTGGACATGTTGTGACCCGTTATAAGGCTGACAGGGAACTGCGTAATCAGAATTTAACACCGTGCGTTAACTGTGCAGATCTGTGTTTGTATTAAGGATTTTCTCTCGAAGCTCGGGTGAGCGATAGGAAAAGTATAGCCCTCCCGCTTATTGTATATAATAAGTTTAACTCCAACATGCTTGGAATGCTTGTAATTGTTTTTGGTTCAATTGAACAGGAAGTAGTCAAAGTAACTGTTTTGTTTAGAGTATTAATGCAAGACGCTGTGACAGCGCGTCAGAAATCAAATGTTCTAATCATATTTTATATAAATATTTGTCATCATGAGATCCTAGTAAAGTTTGTATTTTGGTTTGCAAAGTGTTGAATATAGATAACAATTTGACTGAATTCTAGTAAAACGTAGTCAGAAAATAATTTTTGACAATAGACTGAGATTTGATCAACCATAGATACATTTGGGTGAAATTGATAAGTCATTATGTACCTATTATACATTATTGCTGACATTAGATGGGTAGAATTTTCAAAAGTCTTTCCATTTGACTTTGAACAAAATATTGACAATCTGTGTAACTTTGTCATTTAAAAACTTGGTCATCAGGCAATGTTATAGAATACAAATGTGGTTCAAAGAGTTAGTTGTTGTCAAATATTTTTACTCTCTTTCATGAATTGCAGTGTGTATAAACTTTTATGAAGTTCAAATGTATGTATATAAATGTGTCACTAATATGTGCAAGAAATAAGTCCCTTGATAATCACAGAAACCAGAAATACTCGGGAAATGTTGATGAAAGAATGAACTATTTGAATGACTGTTCTAGCTATGAGGTTGTGAAATACGAGATAAATTAGGCTCATGCCAAAAATTGTATAAACAATAAAAGTGCATATTTTAGCCCGACTTTTGAAGAAAAGGGAAGCTATCCTACTCGCCTCGGCGTCTGCCTTTGTTAAGTTTTCCGTACCACCTACCCTTTTCAAAACACTTACAGGTATTGCTTTCAACCATACAATACGTATTATTCATCATTATCACCATCACCAGGCAACAGTACATAACTCTGTGAAGTTTTGTCAGAATTGTCAGAAAATACATGATTGAATCTGGTTAAAAACTACTTACTTATTTAAGCCTTTGATATATTGCTATTTAAATTTGTATACTTGTTTCCATAATGACCTCCATCTGTAGGCAAGAGAAGGTAATTCTGTTAAGTTTTTTTTAATTACGGCCCTTTATCGACTTAGAATTTCGGTTAAGTTGTTCGTATCAGTCTACTTATTGTCTTAACCATTTGAGATATCACTTTGAAAGTTGGATACATGTCCACCATCATGTACTTAGATATTCCTGGTTAAAGTATCGTGTGCAGCTGTTATGCACATATTTCATAAGCCATTTAAAGAATTAAGTAAAAAAACTTTGGTGTAGTTTTTCGGGGTAGCAAACAACTTTGCTGTAGTTTATAGAGGTAGCTATGGAAACGTTAAGTTTTTAATTTTTTATATCTTGCTATTTACAGCCTTTGTTTACACTTGGTAAATACACATATTCTTGTTTTGTCTTTTACTGTCAAAAGTATTATTTTATTGGCAAGCATTGAAAAAGTCAAGCGCGCTGTCTTACGGACAGCTCTTCTTTACCTCATCTTCATCAAATTATAAGTATATGCTTTCTTTCATCAATATTTTGAAGTATTTCTGATTTTCTTTGCAGTATTAATGTGTGTAATTGTTGATTTTTTTCTCTGAAAAGCTCACCTTGCACAAAGTGCCAGCGTGGGCTATTAGGATTGTTCACCGTCCGGCGTCCTTCCTACGGCATCCGTTCACATTTACCTTTAAACGACATCTCCTCTGAAACCACTAGCTAGGCCAATGTTAGTTTTACTTTAATAACAATTCAAAAGATGTTCATAAAAACAGCCAGTCCAATAGAGCGATAATGCCCTAATGCGCCTATTGTTCGAAGACATTTTCGAATTGTTGATCACAATAAATTGCTATTATTGCTAGTTCAACTTGTTCAGGTTTTACCCGTTTGAGCTAACCTGAGCAAAGGTCTGCATGAGCTGTAAGTATGGGTAAGCTTCCGTCCGTTTTGTTATCTATATATGCTCGTTAACAGTCTAACACTCTAGATGTCACATTTCCTCTGCAAATTTGCACCAAAGCAAGATCTCGAAGGTGTGTGATACTGGATCATATGGAGTTAAGAACTAGGTCACCAGGTCAAGCAATAGAAAACCATCATTAACATTCCAGAGGCCACATATGACTACCAATTACCATGAACATTATACAGACTGTTTATTTCTATGACCTCCACGCCAGGTTATCTTAATGACAATTAGGTCGAATTTGAAACTAGGTCGCCTGAGGTCAAAATTAGGTCAAGGGATCAAATAATAAAAAACCTCGTTAACACGTAAGAAGCCACATTTTCCACCCAATCATCATGAAAGTTGGTACATTGCAAGAGAGTTTTTACCCAATTATTATGGCATTTGGTTGGAAGTTTATCTTGGTCTGATTTTTAAATAATTTAACACAAAATGTCCTCGGGTGACCTTTCATAAGATTGCTCAAATTCTTCCGGTCCGCTGTACAAGATGGCCACCAGGCTTAAAACAGAAAAATAATCCTTGAACGACTTTGTCTCCTAAACTGCTGATCTGATTTTTAAATAATTTCGCACAAATCTTTTCTTTTTTGGTGACCCTCTACCAAAATTCCTCTACCAATGTGCTCAAATCGTTTCGCCTGTGGTGAATATAGACAAGAATTTAAAAAAAACATCTCTTTAACGAATATTGCAATTAATGACCTTTTGACCTACTTCTTGACTTTTTGTGCAATGCTACTCGGGTGAGCAATATAGGGCCATCATTATCCTTTTGTATGTGTGTTGTACACTTACAATTGCTTTATATTATATGTACGAATAGTATCTTAATTATGAAATAAGATGAAAGTGCTTTAATACTGTTTAATCAAGATATTGTAATCAGATATTGCATGTTATGTAATTATTGCTTTAATTTCATGCAAAAATAAAATTAATAGTAAAACTGTTAATTTGTCATTATTATATCCCTTCCTTACAAGTTTTGAGGTCACTTTATTAATAGTTTAAAAAATGCCTGGGTCGCCCTCTTATATGTCTTCCCTTAATAAGAAGCAAATATGCTTGTCCAGAACTCGAAAACTATCGAAGGATTGACAATGAAATGTACAGCAGTATTCATTTGGGTCTTTATAAAACTTGGTCTGAATGATTGATTGGTGAAGTCTTAGTGGATTCGAATACGGGCTATCATGGGTTAAAAACTGGTTCACCAGTTCAAATCTTAGGACAATCTTGTTCTGACATTTTGACCTAGTTTTTGTCCTTTAGAGCAATGATACTCCAGGGCCTTCCGGGCACTCTTAATTCAACAACTTCCTCTAGTTTAGAGCTTTAATAAAGCAGACATCTCACCTGTCTGCAAGCATAATTTACGTCAGAAAGCTTGCATAGCGATAATGAGTTACCTGACCATGTATAAGGAAATTCCGAATCTATTATTAAGCACTAAAATAGCAATATGCCGGAAAGAAAAAAAGAGAAAGACAAAAAAAAAATGAAAATAACAGGTGGTTTTTCTAACGCGGATGACTTTTATACTGCAAACCTTACTTCTCTTTTGACCATTTTCACAAAGAATCTATCAAAAATCTATTTCAATCTGTATTTCAAAGAGTAGGAAGTAAGCCCCGATACCCCAACAGCGCCCGTATAACCTTGTTACCTTGCAATACCATGAAGTTAGCGCCCTAGCACCTAGTTACCCCGTGCCCCATACGGAAAGCCCCTAAACCCTAGTTATCCCGTAGTCCCGTGAAGTTAACCCCGAAGCACCTTGTTACCTCGCGCCCTGTGACGTTAGCCCGTAGCACCTAGTTACCCTACAACCCCATGAAGCTAGCCCCCTAGCACCTGGTTACCCCGCTGCACCGTGAAGTTAGCTTTTCCCGCAGCCCCGTGATTTAAGCCCCGTTTATCCAAACAGCACCTTGAAGTAAGCCCAATAGCACCTAGTTACCCCTCAGTCCCATAAAGTTAGTCCCGAACCCCCAAGTTATCCCGACTCGCGTGAAGTTAGCGCCGTAGAACGTAGATACCCCGCACCCCGTAGAGTTAGCCCCATAGCACATAGCTATTCCGCAGCCCCGTTAAGTTAGCCCCGTAGCACCTAGTTAACTCGCTGCCCGCTAAAGTAAAGTTTCCCCGCAGCCCCGTGAAGTTAGCCCCGTAGCACCTTCTAAACCCGTGCCCCGTTACGTTAGCCCCGTAGCACCTTGTTACCTCGCAACTCCGCGAAGTAGGCTTATCCTTCAGCCCCGTGAAGTAAGCACCTTGGCACCTAGTTGTACCGCGCCCCGTAAAGTTAGCCCATTGCTACCTTGGTTCCACACGCCACGTGGCGTCTAGTTGCCTCAAAGCTTTGCATATCATCGCAGGGCAAAGTACAAACGCACACACCCTCTTGCACGAAACAGCCTATTCTTTAGTGCTCACCTCCTGACTCCGGCCAACGGCCACTGTTTTCAATCCCAAGTTGATAGAAAACCTCTCAAACAGCCATGAAACATACTAACAGCCCGTCAAAATTTTGACCGGAAAAGCTTTTCATAAAGCAATTTTCGAAAAATGCCCGAAGTATGTATGTTTTAGCCAATCCGTGGTCTCAAGACATACTCTCAACTTTATATAAAGCTTTTACACAATGTTTTATATTATCACAAAATAATCCCTCTGAGCAACAGCCAATTTCCAGTCATCCGGCTTTTGGCTGTTGTAGGGACGTTGCATTTTAATTCCGTGTTATCTAGTACTAATGCAGCTCTGGTAATATCGTTTCGATAAGTATCATCACGGACTCAGCTCCGCGGTACCTACAATGAATAGAGTTCTTGTTACACTGATCCCTAACTTCAAGACCACCCATCTGTGTCCCCGCATTCGTAAGAACTGACAGCTCCGTGTCCTCCAGTATCAAAGAAGCCCCGGTTACACAATTTCTATAAGTATCATCCCCGCCGCACGGACTCAGTCCCGTGTCCACTGCTATTAATACAGTATTTGTTAAACGGCTTCTGTGTGTATATCGAGTATACCTGCACATGAACTCAACTTAACTGCTCCCTAGCTTTCAGATCACCAATTTGTGTCCAAGTATCCACATGAAGAACTGAGTCCCGTTTCATATTGTATCAATGCAGCTCTGAAAACACTGTTTCAATAAGTTTGGACCCAGTTCCATGTCCCCTGCTATTTACACAGTATTTGCTACACTGCTCTCTAGCTTTCAGACCACCCCTTCGTGTCCACACATTTACAAGAACTGGGCCCCATGTCCTCCAGTAGCACTTTAGTTACACCGTTCCCCGCCTCACGAACTCAGTCCCGTGTCCTCTGATGTCAAAATAATACTGCTCCCTAGCGCTCAGACACGGGGCTGAGTTCATCCGAATGCCTGAACAGAAAGTGAAGGTCTGAAAGCTAGGGAGCAGTGTAATTAGTACTGTATTGAAAGCAAGTGACACGGGACTGAGTCCGTGAAGCAGGGATGACACCTGGGCTGCATTGGTGCTAAAAGATAGGGAGCAGTGTAAAAAGTACCGCACGGAGAAAAGGGGACACAGGCAATGTATGTGAGGCGGGGTGATGATTTTTGAAACGGTGTTTCAAGGGCTGACTTGATACAAGATGGCACGGGACTTGGTTAACATGAATGCTTGGACACAAGTGGGAGGTTTGAAAGCTAGGCTGAGTTAATGTGAATGCGGGGACAAAAAGGCTTTTCCTGAAAGCTAGGAAACTGTGTACATGTACTTAATTGAAAGCAAGGGAAACGGGACTGAGTCCATGAGGCGGGGATAATACTTATAGTAAACGGTGTTACCAGGGCTGCATTGATGCAAGAAGACACGGGGTTGAGTTGATGTAAATGCGGGGACACAAAGGGGCGGTTTGAATGCTATGGTGCAGTGTAACAAGTACTGTATTGATAACAGAGGACATGGGTTTGAGTCAGTGAGGCAGAGATGATACTTGTCGAAACAGTACCAGGGCTGCAATGATACCAGATAACACGGGGCTGAGTTATTATGAATGCGGAGACACAAAGAGCTGGCATGAAAGCTCGAGAGCAGTCTTAAAGATACTGTAGTGATAGCAGGGGACACGGGGCTATCTACATCAATGACGCGGGGATGATATTTATAGAAACACGAACCAGAAATAATAGCCATTTAGAATACTTATAAGAAGGTATTACTAGGGTTGCGTTGATATGTTCGGACACGGGGTTGACGAAATATTGCTGCGGGAATACATACAAAGGTGGAAGTACCATGAAATGCGTTAAACCTAGGGACATGGTGCTTAGCAAGTGAAATTGTATGGATATTGTTGGAAGTGATGTTACCAAAGGTGCTCTTTTGATTCTGGGGTTGACTTGCCTCTAATGCATTTAGAGGTGACGTAACATGGGGCTTTGTTAATTCAAGAGGAAGTGAGGCTAATGGCGTTAAGTTAATACCGGGGTTGGGGCATTCTTCGAAGTGTTTATACCACAAGCTGTGTTGATTCTGGATTCCATAAAAATGACTTCACATGCAGACGGGATACTTAGAAGGCTGGGTTACATGGGCTGTGATAATACGTAAGGACAAAGGGTTCATTTAACGAAGCTGCGGGTATACTTATGGAAACAAAATTAAAAGGACTTTAAAAATAGAAAAGAAAATGGGGCTGAGTTCGCTTGATTATGATGAAACTTATAGAAACGGCGTAACCAGGGCTGCATTTATACAATAGGACACTGGGCTGATCTAATGTGAATATGTTGACACAAAGGGGTATTCTGAAAGCTTAGGAGTATCACAAGTACTGTATTGATAGCAGGGGATACAGAGCTGAGTCCATGAGGCGGGAGGCGGGGATGAGAAACGGTGTTACCAGAGTCGCATCAGTACTTCAAAACACGGGACTGTTTTCTTGCAAGTAGGCTCGTGCATATATACGGTTAATTAAAGCGTTGCTTTTAGGAAACCAGATGACACGGTGTGCGGGGAAACAACGCGCTACCGTGCTATCTTCACGGGTATACGGGGTAACTAGGTGACTAGGGGCTAACTTCATGGGCCGCGGGACATCTACGTGTTACGGGTCTTCTTCACATGTCTGTGGTGTAACTAGGCGCTACGGGACCGACTTCACGAGGCTGCATGGTAACCAGGTGCTAAAGGTCTAACATTACAGGGCGTGTGATAACTAGGTGCTACGGGGCTAATTTCACGGGACTGCGAAGTTACTATGTGCTACGGGGCTAATTTCACCGGGCTGTTGAGATAAACGGGTGGCGGTGCTAACTTCTTACTCGCTGTATTTTAAGTATCTATTATTATAACAAATCTGATAACACAGCTACGTTTAAAACCGTTTACTTCCAGTGAGTAATTTATTCTTAGTCGCAATATGGGTCAACAGTTGAATATATCAATTGCTTTAGACATGTTTATTACATATTTGGTAATGTTTTTATTTCTATAGTAACAAATTACACACGCAATAAATATATCAGTATAGTAATTACAATAATTGCACGTCAACTACAAATGTATATGTTAGTTTAAGTCACTGTTCTGTTACTGTTTACGTACTTGTCATTACCCTTATACATCAATATTGTCCTACCGCTGAATTACATTTGTTTACAAATCTTTGATAAATCGGTACATATAATTCGATAACAGTAACGTTTTGATAATACCAGTCAGTCAATTGATGTAGTGTCGTGGTAAAGGTTCACCCATCCTTGATTCTGCACGAATGGCGCAGGTTCGGATCCCGTCACAGGATTTTTTTAAATTTTTTAACCGTTTTGGTGTTAAACCTGTGTAAAAAAATCATGAACAAAATATTCTTCATTACACAAACATGTTTGCATAAAATAAAAGTAAAATTTAAAAAGAAAACAAAAAAGATAATTATGTATAACTGATATCAGAAACATTAAAAGCTAATTTTACATGAAAATAAAAAAAATGTTAGTATAACTATCGGGATTCGAACCTTAAAATAGTTAAATTCTGTTATTACATGTCTATGTTGATAACCACTACGCTATAGTTTTGTATTGAACGAGGATGAGTGAAATGTACCTAGATTTATTCTTGTTTAAACAAAAAGCCACGTCACTGTCCAAATTCAACGGCAGCATAGTAAGTATTGTCGTTAAAAATAAAACAACAACAACAAAATACTAAC